>RYYW01000189.1:4858-113318 GCA_013621005.1 Aeschynomene evenia | reverse complement strand
GCCTAGCTGATGGTTGCTCCACAGCACCAGAAGTCTGAGCATCGTCGGAGAGGTTGAAGGTTGAGATCTGGCTATGCATGCTTCAATGCACTTCAACTTCTCAGTTCGACCAAAGAAAGGCCGAAATTGCACAGAGGGTGGGGTGACTACCATCCTTCCCAGCTGAAAGCCGGAACCATCATTGAGTCCGTAATCGAGAAGGTGGGACCTTGTTGATCAAAGGATGTAGGAGGAACCTCTGTTATATCTTGAGGAGGAACCTCTGGTTCCTTCTGAGAGTCCTTCTCAGATAGAGTTCCTTCTAAGGAACTGTGGGCAACAAATGCCTCAACTGCTGCAACTCCGGCAGCCATGGTAGCGTCAGCGCCCACCTCTGAGCTGAGCCCAGTGCTGGTGGTCCCTGGCACTACTCATGTGTTGAGACATGAGTTTCCTCATGTTCCAAAGGGATCTCAGTAGAGAGGAGACCAACCTCAGAAGTTGGTTCAATTAAGGCTTCCTCATGCTGTAGTTGTTGTTGTGGTTGCATCTGAGCAGCTTCTGGAGTCTCAGAAGGTTGATCCAGTGCCTTCTGGACGTCAAGCATCGTCTGAGCCAATGACTCAGCATTCACAGTGGCAACTTCAGTTGTGGTTGCCTCAGAAAGTTCCACCATAGAAACCTCAGATGGCTTCTTCTGGGGCTCTTTCTTGGAGCTTCCAGCATCTGGAGTGCGATGCTCAATGCGAAAGCTTGCCGCATCTTCTTCCTCGAAAGAGGAATCAGCAACATTTCCTCCATGCCCTGAATGTCTCTCTGGTGGGGGAGACATTCCCAGATGGGGAGGAGTGATGAGAAGCTTCTGCTTCTTCTTCAACAGCAGCAGCAGTAGCAGCAGCGGTGGTGGCAGCAGTAGCAGTAACTGCTACAATTTCTTTACCCGTCGGCTTCGGCGGGCTCTGTTTCTGAGTGGTTTTTATCCCCACTCCTTTGTGAGACTTTCCCTGATATTTCAAGGAATGCAGGAGTTTAGTTTTAAATTTGGTGGGTTTAAAACCAGTAACAGAATCAGAAACAGGAATTGAAGTAGAAGAAGATTTAAGAAAGAGAGGGTGGAGTTTTAGAGTAAGCTTTTACCAAACGACCACGTTTCTTTTTCCCTTCTGGTGGCACGTCTGGGACTTGGAGAGTTGGAGGTGCTTTCCTTTTTCTGGTCATGGGTTGCTCAGATGTTGTTTCTTCTGAGTCTTCAGCAGCCTCAACAACCGTAGGTTCCTTCTGAGGAGTCTTCTGAGCTTCCTCAGAAGCCATACTCCTTGTCACCCTTGTTGGAGAAGGATGAGTCACCTTTTGCTTCTTCTTCTTCTTTTCTGAAGGATCGGAAACCTTTTCCTTTCCTTTCTCAGCCTTAGAGGGCTGGTTGGGACCAGCAGCTCCCTTAGAAGGCTTTGCTTCCTCCTTCTTCTTAGGTGCCCCCGTCTCTGGTACCTTCTTCTTCTTGATGTTGTTGAAGGTGACCATGGAGAATTTGCTGTGGTTGAAGACGTATTCATAGTCTTCAAGTGGGAAGAGAAATGGTCGAGGATTCTGGTCAGAAGGCTTCCGTAAGGTAGACTTGTGAGAGCCCTCTTCGGATGAGCCTGGTGCATCATGTAGTTGAGCACCATCCTCCCAAAATCTACTCTTTCCTTCTTCAGCAGGTGGTACAGCAGGCAGGCATCCATGGTGGTAACGTTCCCCATGTCTCCAATCCGAGGGAGAAGGGTGTGTTGCACAACGGAGAAGATGATTCTGGCCTCTTGCGTGAGATGAGGCACCTTTACCCCTTGAGTGGTAGGCTGTTGCTACCAGTCAGAAGTGTCACGACTTCTTCTTCTGAGTCATCTACCTCCTTGACCCATTCTGGGTCGTCGGCGATGACAACACACACCATTCAAGGTCTTGAAGACTTTTGTTGATGTCAGAGGAGGAGAAGCGGATCTGTTGGTCACCAAATCTTGCTCTTGACCCCTTTGTTGGTGAACCTTTCTATTTGCGAATAGAAAGCTCTCACCACATTTGGGTAGCACACGTCCTCGGAACTCATCATGGCTGGCCATCCAGGTTGCTTGAGGAAGGTGAATTGAAGTTCGTCCACCTGATTGTAGACATTGAGAGGCAATACCCTTCCCATGGCTAGATTCCGTGGGAGATAAGTCTTGTGGAATAGGGACTGCATTTCCTCATTGTCATAGAGAATATCTTCGGATATCTCATTGAGATTGTTTCTCATTAAGCCCTTGATTTCTCCAGAGACGGCCATTTGGAAGAAAGGTTTAAGTTTTGAGAAGAGATAGAGAAGAACAAGAGAGAGACAGAGAGAGAGCAGATGAAGATTGGAAAAGCGAGGAGAGGTTTTGGCAGAGTTTTGGTAAGTTTTGAGCGTAAAGTGCTCAAATGAAACAATGCTATAAGTATTTATAGACATGGCTGGTAACTAGCCGTTTCCTGCCACTTATCCAAAAGTTACCGTTGGTAACTTGTTTCTCGGAAGGTACCTTTCTGAGAGAGGTGGTCCTTCTGAGAAATCCTCCTTCTGAGAGATGTTTCAGAAGATCTCCTTTCTGAGAGATGAGTCTTCTGAGAACAAATTTTCTCAGATAGAGTTTTTCTGTGTTTTCCTACTTCTAGCTCAGAAGCTTAGTTCTATTGTTCGTCTCAGAGTCTAAACTAGGACTAAGGGGGGTTTCTAAGAGAGAGTTTTTAAATTTCAAAGCACTTAGAAACGTCTTAGATTGAGAAATCCTTTCAGAACATTGAAACGATCCTCGGGTAAAGGCTTTGTAAATATATCTGAGATTTGATCCTCAGTATTTACAAATTTGAGTTCAATGTCGCCTTTTTGCACATGATCCCGAATAAAATGATGTTTTATATCAATGTGCTTGGATCAAGAATGCTGAATAGGATTCTTAGCTAAGTTGATAGCACTTGTATTATCACAGAGGATAGGGATTTTGGTGTACCTTATTTGATAATCAAGTAGCTAATTCTTAATCCAGAGCATCTGAGAATAGCAGTTCGCAGCAGATACATATTCAGCTTCAGCAGTTGATAGGGCGATCGTATTTTGCTTCTTGCAAGACCAAGTGATCAAGCATTTTCCAAAGAAGCAGCAGCAGCCACTTGTGCTTTTGCGATCTATCCTATCTCCAGCGTAGTCGGCATCACAGTAACCTACAACATCAGAAGAATAACCTTTCTCGTACCAAAGACCAAGAGTAGTAGTTCCACTTAAATATCGTAAAATTCGTTTAACTGCAGTTAAGTGTGATTGCTTAGGCTTAGACTGGAATCTAGCACAGATCCCAACACTGAGTTGGATATCTGGTCTGGAGGCAGTTAAGTAGAGAAGTGAGCCAATCATCCCTCGATAGTTGCTTTCTGAGACTTTCTCACCATCTTCATCCAAGTCAATTACTTGAGAGGGATGCATGGGAGTGCTCATGGGTTTGGCCTTATCCATCAGAAACTTCCTCAGAAGTTCCTTGGTATACTTCTCTTGATGAATAACTGTCCCTTCTGACTCTTGCTTGATTTGCAATCCTAGGAAGAATTTTTATTCTCCCATCATGCTCATCTCGAATTCACCTTGCATAAGCTTGGAGAATTCTTTGCAAAGACATTCATTGGTTGCGCCAAATATTATGTCATCAACATAAATCTGGACAATCAAGAAGCCAGAGTCTTCTGAGAGTGTAAAAAGAGTTGTGTCCACTTTCCCTCTTGAGAATCCGTTTTTAAGCAGGAAAGAGCTCAATCTATCGTACCAAGCTCTTGGAGCTTGTTTCAGACCATAGAGAGCCTTTGTAAGCTTGAATACATGATCCGGGAATGCATCATTCACAAAACCAGGAGGTTGTTTTACATAAACTTCCTCAGAAAGGTATCCATTCAAGAAGGCAGACTTAACGTCCATCTGATAGAGTTTGAAACCTTTGTGTGCAGCAAAAGCTAGCAACATTCTGATAGCTTCCAATCTTGCGACTGGAGCGAAAGTTTCATCATAGTCTATCCCTTCTTGTTGGTTGTACCCTTGTGCAACCAATCTGGCCTTGTTTCTCACGACTTGACCGTTTTCATCAAGTTTGTTTCGAAACACCCATTTAGTCCCAATGACACTTTTGCCTTTGGGCTTCTGAGTTAGTTTC
Organism: Aeschynomene evenia; assembly: GCA_013621005.1. Taxonomy (NCBI): domain Eukaryota; kingdom Viridiplantae; phylum Streptophyta; class Magnoliopsida; order Fabales; family Fabaceae; genus Aeschynomene; species Aeschynomene evenia. The sequence continues at coordinate 109,149 of RYYW01000189.1, read as the reverse complement.
CAAACCTGATTTCTCTCGAATTGATCAAGTTCATCCTGCATGGCATTTACCCAGCTAGGATCATCTAACGCCTCTTCTATGGAGTCTGGTTCAAGTTCAGAAACCATAGCAAGATTTGTATAGTTCCTTCTGGTTCTTACGCCACTTTCTGGATTGCCCAAGACTTCATTCTGAGAGATGTTCTTCAAGTCTCTTGAACCTCTGATCTCTTTAGGAGTAGGGTTCTGAGAACGAGACACAGAAGGTTCTCTTTCTGAGTCATCAGAAGCTTGTCCTTCTGAGAATCTAGGTTCCATTGTATTTGGAGAAGTAGATTCTCTAGGTTCTGGAGCTTCATTGATGTTACTAGATTTTTCTTTAGATGAAGATGATTGATCCATGGGTTGGAAGTCAGTCTCATCATCTATAAGAATTTTCCTTTTGACTTTCTCAGAAGGGATGTTGAGTTTCTCAAACTCATCTTCTAAGTTAGCATCTTTCTGAGACAGGTCCTTACTAAGTTCTTTGAACTTAATATGGATTGTCTCTTCAACACATTTACTCCTTTTGTTATATACTCTGTAAGCTTTAGAGACTGAGGAGTATCCTAGGAAGTATCCATCATCGGACTTAGGATCAAACTTGGAGAGTTTGTCCTTTGTGTTGAGAATAAAACAAGAAGAACCAAATACATGGAAATAAGAAATGTTTGGTATTTTATTCTTCCATAGCTCGTAAGGTGTCCTTTTCAGAATTGGTCTTAGAAAGACTCGATTCTGAATGTAGCATGAAGTATTTACTGCTTCAGCCCAGAAACCTTTTGAAAGTCCACTTTCTAAGAGCATTGTTCTTGCCATCTCTTGAAGGCTTCGATTCTTTCTCTCAGCTACTCCATTTTGTTGAGGAGTTCTGGGAGATGAGAATTCGTGAGCAATGCCCAGATTTTCACAAAGCTTTTCGAAAGCATGATTCTCAAATTCACCACCATGATCTGATCTAATGGCATGAATGTGCGAATCCTTTTCAGTTGAAACTCTTTTCGCAAATGCTTTGAACTTCTCAAAAGTTTCTTCCTTAGAGGCTAGAAAGAAAACCCAAGTGAATCTGGAGTAATCATCCACTATGACAAGACCATAGCGTTTTCCAGAAAGGGAAGCCGTCCTGGTTGGTCCAAAGAGATCCATGTGGAGCAGTTCCAGTGGTTTCTGAGTAGAAATACCACTTTTACTGGGAAAGGAAGCTTTGGTCTGTTACCCTTTTTCACAGAAGTCGCAGGTTGCATCCTTCTGATACTTAATTCTGGGAAGGCCCTTTACGAGTCCTTTCTGAGAGAGTTCAGAAAGAAGTCTCATATGAGCATGACCAAGTTTCTTATGCCATAGCCATTTGTCTTCTTGGACAGAGACAAGGCACTCAACGTTTTGATCCTTTAGATCATCCAGATGGATAACATAGATGTTACCAACACGTTTTCCTTCCACAACGATCTTGTCATTTGTGAGATTAATCACATGACAATACTTGGCATAAAACTCAACCTTTAAGCCTTTGTCACAAAATTGACTAATGCTTAATAGATTGTGAGTTAAGCCATCGACCAAGAGTACATCTGAGATTTGGTGAGAGGAATCCTTACCAACATCTCCGATTGCAGTGACTCTTCCCTTAGCCCCATCACCGAATCGCACTGTTCCGCCTTTCTTGGGCTTGAGACTTCTGAACCAGTGCTTGCTTCCAGTCATGTGCCTTGAGCAGCCACTGTCAAGGTACCACTGCTCATCGTGGTGGTGGAGCAGCGCTTGATGATGCACCTGCAGTCACAAAGTTAACAGATTTAGGTACCCATTCTTTGTTGGGTCCTTGCTTGTTAGCTTTCTTGGACTTTTGCCTTCTTTTCTTAGAGGGGTCATGGTTTTGAGAGTCAGAGACCTCTTGTTTGCCCTTTTCAGAAGCACTTGCTTTCTGAGAAGTTTTTCCCTTCTGAGAGGGGTTAGTCTTCTTAGAAGGCTTTGCTTTCTGAGTTTTCTTTTGAGCCTTCTGAGGCTTAGAGATTTTTCCTTTTTCCAACATAGGACATTTTTGAGAACCATGGCCACTTTTAAAACATGCGATGCACGTGCGAGGTGATTTAGTTAAGGATGGATCAATATCATTTGGTTCGAAGATTTCTTCATAACCAAGTCCACTCTTATCCTTGTAAGGTCTTTGACCACCAAGCAAGAGTGTCATCATTTTTTCACCCTTGACCATCTTAACTAAGTCAGAAGTGAGAAGCTCATTTGTCTTTTGTAATTCTATCAAAGCCAGTTCGGCCTTTTCGACAGTTACAGAAGACATTGTTTCTAAAGCTTGATAGAGGTTGTGACTTTCAAGATATCTATTTTTAAAGTCATCCCTTTCAAGCCTTAGGTTCTCTACTTCTTGAATTAGTCTAGCATTTTCAGCTTCTAAGGATTTAAAAGACTTTCTTAGTTTGCTGAAATTGTTAGCTAATTCGTTTGAGTCTCTCAGAAGCTCTTCATAGAGTTCTGAGATCTCATTGTATGAGTATGAGAGAGGAGGAGAGTTTGGTACCTCTTCTGACTCAGATTCTGTTTCCAGAACATAGTCAGTACCGGCCATGAAGCAGACATTAGCTTCCTCTTCACTTTCTGACTCAGAGTTTTCCTCTTCTGAGTCACTCCATGTAGCAGCCATTGCCTTCTTCTTCTTCTTGGGAATGAACTTCTTCTTTCCCTTGTTCTGAGGGCACTCCGTTATGAAGTGGCCCTTTTCTCCACAGCCGAAACATGTGGCATCAGAAGGCTTTGACTTTCCTTTTTCTAGGGGTGATCTCTTTGTCTTTGCTTGGTCTTCTCTTCCAAGCTTTCTTCATTTTCCTTACTAGAAGAGAGATGTCATCTTCATCGGAATCTGAGTTTTGATCGTCTTCAGACTCAGATATTTCTTCAGCCTTTAGGGCTTTTGAAGTCTTTTTGATCTGACTTTTCAGAGCCAGAGCTTTCTGAGGTCTTGAGGATGAAGATGGTCCTCCAAGTAGTCCTTCAAGCTCAATCTCGTGAGTTCTGAGTGCGCCAAACAATACATCTAAACCCAGCTGATTTAGATCCTTTGCTTCTTGGATTGCTGTCACCTTTGGGCGCCACTTGGCAGAGAGGCTTCTGAGAATTTTCCTCACCATCTCAGCGTTGGAGTAGGTCTTTCCCAAGACCTTTAGCTGATTTATGATGTGGAGAAATCTTATTGACATGTTGTCAATAGTTTCCTCAGGTTGCATGCAGAAGGACTCGTACTTATGTACGAGCATTGATACCTTGGTTTCCTTGACTTCATCATTTCCTTCGTGCAGCATGTGTAATCTCTCCCAAATTTCTTGAGCGGTATCACACGACACAATCTTGTCGTATTCTACCTTGGGCAAGGCGCAGAGAAGAATGTATTTAGCTTTGAAGTTGAGTTGTATCTTCTCCTTCATCTCTTGAGTCCATTCGTCCTTAGGGACTCGTCTTGTATAGGTTCTGAGTGCTGGAGGTGCCACTCCTGGCTCAGCGTTTGTTGCAACTACAGCATCCTCTGTAATTGTCTACAGAGGCTGATAGTCTCCATTCTCGATCCTATCCCATAAGTCCAAACTGGTGTGCTTGATGAACAGCGTCATCCTGTCACGCCAGTAGTCGAAGCTATCTCCGAGAAACATCGGAGGTCTGTTTATTGAAGCCCCATCTGATATGAATGCAGCTGGTGAGTTCATATTTCCCTTCGTGGATCTTTTTCCTTGACACTGCGAAGTGCTCAACCCCTTAAGGACCGAGCTCTGATGCCAATTGAAAGTGTATGTGTGCACGAGAAGGGGGGGTTGAATCGTGCAAGTTTTAAAAATTGCTTGTTAAAACTTTTACTTAGAAAGCTGTTTTTACTCAGAAGGTATGATTAAGAGTTTGCAGCGGAAAATGCTTTCTGAGAAGATTAAGTTTCTGAGAACTTATTCTTTCTGAGAAAGTTCCTTTCTGAGAGATTTTAAGAAAAAGACTTAAGGTTTGAGTTTCTTAAAAGCTTTCTGATTTTGATCAATAAGGTTTTCACAATACCTCTCAATTAGAATCGTGATAGAGTTTTTCTCAAAAATTTATGCAAGTAAAAAGCAAGGGAGAAAAGCTTAACACAGAATTTTATACTGGTTCGGTTATAAACAACCTACTCCAGTCCTCAACCTTCAGTTGAGAGTTCTTAGATATTCTTCTTAATGTGCCTTCTCAGACAACACTGCCTTTACCAAGTAAAGGACTTCCACCACTTCACAACCCGAAGTGGATTTCCTTGCCTCACACTAGAGGACTTCCTTGCCTTAAACACTTAAGGACTTCCTTGCCTCACAACAGAGGACTTCCTTGCCTTAAACACTTAAGGACTTTGAACTTTGCCTCAAACACCAGAGGACTTAAACTTGCCTTCACACAAAGAAGGACTTAGCGTTTTTCGAAGGTTTGATTTGATCGAAAATAACTACCAAGACTAAGTTACAAACCTAGTTTTACACTTAGTAGACTTCTAGAATTAACTTACAAATGTAAGAATTTACACCAATTCAGAACTAGAAGATTTTGCAAAGTTAGAAGAACAATTTCGTAAAAATTGTCTTTCTAAGGAAGTTCTAAGTTTTCGCAAAATGATTTTTCAATTCAACAGAGTTTTTGCACGTTTAATCAAGAGTTTTTAGCGCAAGAGTTTCGTCACATTGCTCTGGAATTGAACTCATATATATAGGCATCAAAGAGTCGCGAAATTAGAAGCTTTCACTTTGCTTATGTGGTTGTGTCCTTTTCAGAACGGCTCCCTGCTACAGTCAGCGCAAAATGAGGAACTTTTCCAGAACTGCACAGTGCGCGTGTTCCCACTTCCTTGGCTAGTTGTAGCGAGCTTTCTGAGACTGTTTGCACTTCCTTGAGTCCAGACACTTGGTTGCTTCTGAGTCCAACCTTCTAAGAGTTGTACGGACTTCTGAGCCTAACCTTCTGAGGGAAGACCCTTCTGAGAACTACTAGTCGCGAGGTCTTCTGAGACCCTTCTGAGGCGACAGTGTTCTTTCCTCAGAAACATGTTTTCACCTTCTGCGCTTCTGAGATATCCTTTCTGATATCTTTGGCGCTATGATTTTATCAATTGATCTCGAGGCTACTTGATGTTTTGTCTTGGTTTTTGCTCATGGCATTGCAATAATTTAAAGCTTTCTGAGACACTTAGCGCACATATTAGCAAAACCTTAAGTAAAATTTTATACTTATGGCTTACCTTGTTATCATTAAAACTTTCATAACTCTAAGAGAATTATGCTTAATTCTCTCAGAAGGGTTCTGGAGCTTACAATCTCCCCCTTTTTGATGATAACAACTTAAGTCTTAAGATAATAATTTTGCTTAAGTTCAGAAGTGTTTCTGAGTAAGTTCATAACTTATTCAGAATGCACTTTTGCTTTCTTAGAAACTAACTTAGCTTTCTGATAGAAGACTTAGTTAATTTCTTAGAAGGTTGTGATAATCAACAGTTCAAGTATGCAATGTATGATCACTGTTTGAGATTATCAATAACATAGCATGTATTTCATGATAAATGTATGTATGGAATTCAGAAATACCAAGCTAAGTAAATCAAGAGATGCCAAAAATTAAATAATAAAAGATAAGCATAAAATAGGTAAAACATAAGATGCCAAAATAATGATTTTTCATTTATTGTTTTGTAACGATACAAAATATTTGGCTCCCCCTAAGTTGTTGCTCCCCCTAAGTTCTAGCCTAGTGTTTACGATAGCCAGTGTACAAAAATTTTATCATTTATCTACTCCCCCTTTGTTACATCAAAAAGGGTGGCTAAGACATAAACGCCATCATTGACTTAGAACTACTGCCTTCTGGCAATGTAGCGTAGCAGCTGGCATATCTCCATGAGAATCTCGCTCTGAGTCGCATTATGAGCGCATTCTGGAGGGAGTTCAGAGGCAGTGGAAGGCTGTTGAGAAGATGAGGGTTCTGGAGCTTACAATGGGTATTTTGAATTCACAGTAATGTCATTTGGACTTACAAATGCTCCAGCTGTTTTCATGGATTATATGAACCAGGTGTTTAGGGAATATCTGGACAAGTTTGTATTGGTGTTCATCGACGATATTCTGGTTTACTCAAAAACAGAGGAGGAACGTGCTGAACATCTAAGACAGATTCTGAGAATTTTGTCGAAAAAGAGACTATATGCCAAACTTTCAAAATGTGAATTTTGGTTAAAGGAAGTACAGTTTTTGGGGCATGTAGTATCTCAAAAGGGAATAACAGTAGACCCCGCTAAGATCAAGGCCATTATGGATTGGGAAAGTCCGACGACTGCCACAGAGATACGAAGCTTCTTAGGATTGGCCGGTTATTATCGGAGATTCATACAGGGATTCTCTCAGATCTCCGCACCGATGACAAAGTTAACTAAGAAGAACACGTCCTTTGAATGGAATGAGGCATGTGAGCAGAGCTTCCAGGAGCTGACCCTACCAGATTTGGAGCAATCTTTCGAAGTTTATTGTGACGCATCCGGACGAGGCCTAGGATATGTACTAATGCAACAAGGTAAACCAATAGCATATGGGTCTCGTCAGCTTCGACCACACGAGCTCAACTATCCAACACATGATCTGGAGCTAGCAGCAGTCGTATCAGCCTTGAAGATGTGGAGGCATTATCTCTTTGGAACAAAGTTTGAAGTTTTCTCAGACCACAAAAGCCTCAAGTATTTGTTTGACCAAAAGGAACTCAACATGAGACAACGTCGCTGGATGGAATTCCTTAAGGATTTCGATTTTACGTTACATTACCACCCTAGTAAAGCTAACATAGTAGCAGACGCTCTAAGTCGAAAATCCTTGCATGCAGCACGAATGATGATTAAAGAATTGGAGTTGGTACAACAATTCGGAGAATTAAGCCTTGATGTGAAGCCGACACCTACAAGCATCAAATTTGGTCATTTAGTCATTTCCATTGAATTTAAGAGCAGAATTGAGCAGGCACAGAAGGACACGCATAACAAAGACTTCCAAGAAACGATACAAGCAGCTCAACAAGGAAAGATTAAAGGATTGGAGCAAGGGATTGATGGAATTTGGAGATTTGAAAAGCGTATATGCGTGCCAAATGTCAAGGAACTCAGAGAAGACATATTACGTGAGTCACACAAAAGCCATTTTACCATACATCCGGGAATGACAAAGATGTACCATGATCTTAAAGAACGGTTTTGGTGGCCCGGAATGAAGAAGGATGTGGCTCAATACATTGGGAAGTGTCTTACCTGTCAGCGGATAAAAGCAGAACATCAGAGGCCAGCTGGAATCCTGAATCCCCTTTCCTATCCCGGAATGGAAATGGGAGCACATTACCATGGATTTTGTGTCGGGATTGCCTCTTACACCAAGAAAATTGGATGCAGTTTGGGTAATTGTAGACCGATTAACCAAATCGGCACACTTTCTGCCAATTCGGATGATATATCCATTGGAAAGACTAGCTAAGTTATACATTGACTGGATCATCAGACTACATGGTACCCCTACTTCGATCGTCTCTGATCGCGACCCGAGGTTTACATCCAAGTTTTGGGGAGCATTGCAACGGGCTTTCGGAACAAAATTGTGTATGAGCACCGCATATCATCCTCAGACCGACGGGCAATCAGAACGACGGGCAATCAGAACGGACCATCAAGACATTAGAAGACATGCTCAGAGCAATGGTATTGGAAATGCCTGGAAGTTGGGATTCACACTTACCATTGGTAGAGTTTGCTTACAACAATAGTTATCATGCTAGTATTGGTATGGCTCCATATGAGGCACTCTACGGTCGAAAGTGTCAGTCACCATTATGTTGGAATGATTCTGGAGAGGGACAAGTTCTGGGACCAGACCTGGTACAACAAACCACAGAGAAGATCAAGATGGTGAAGGACAAAATGCAAACGGCTCAGAGCAGACAAAAATGCTATGCGGATAAGAGACGACGGGAATTAGAATTCAGCGAAGGAGATCACGTATTTCTCCGGACAGTACGTACAACAGGCATAGGTAGAGCCCTCAAAACCAAAAAGTTAAACCCAAGGTTTGTGGGACCATTCCAAATTCTTCAAAAAGTCGGACCCTCAGCCTATCAATTAGCTCTTCCACCGAACCTATCTAACCTACACAATGTTTTCCATGTCTCTCAACTGCGAAAGTATCAGGCGTCACCTGAACATGTATTAGAACCAGAAAATATTCAGTTAAAGGATAACTTGACATTTGAACTCCCTGCCACAAAGATAGTAGGCTATCAAACTAAGCACACACACAATAAGGAGATACGCCTGGTCAAAGTTGCTTGGGGAAACAAATTGCTAGAAGATTATACGTGGGAACTTGAGTCAGAAATACGTGAGAAATACCCACACCTTTTTAATGATTAGACAGGAAATTTCGGGGACGAAATTTCTTTTAAGAGGGGTAGATTGTAACACCCTTGCCTTAAACATATTATTTAATAATTATTAGTTAGAAATTAACAACTAATTATCAATATAATTATTGCGATAATTTTGTATGAGGTATCATTATTACGTTTATAACATTATTACATACGTGTATTAAACAAATAAAGTGACCCTTTGAGTATCATTAAAGAGAAAAATAGGTCAAACCATACTCACCCGATTATTACCAAATTTACCACACCTATTCTACACATTTTTCTTGATCGCCCTATATGGAAATATAGACCAATACACCACCCAGAAGCATAAAACACTTACATCTTATTTTTCCTGAAGTATAGGGTAGTACGTGGTATTAACAGAGGAGCCATTTGATCATCCTCTGTTTCCATCCGAAGCCACCACCTACTGTCTCTGACTCCAGCTTGGGACACCACTAGTTTTAGTACGCCACCACCTGCTTGTCATCTACGAAGCAAGCTAGCTGTTGTTTTAGTTTCCTTCAGAGGGTGGAAAGCTCTTTCTATAAATATAGAATTATGATCAACGGAATAGCACACGAGAAACACCTCTGTTACACCTATTTTCCCTAGACAGAATTACCAATAGATCATCCCTTCCTTCCGTTTTCAAATTTCTAAGTTCAACCTTAAGGTGAGTTGCTTTGTTCTTCTTCTTTTTAGAATCTGATACATGTTATTGTTCATAACTATGCATACAACTCATCCATGTTTAAACTAAACTGATGGTTTTTTGGTTTTTACATATGTCAAAGTAAAATATAAACTGGTTTTTAGATGTGTGTGTGACTATGTTCTTTGAGATTTGAATAATTGTTTAACCAATTCCATGATTTCATAAGCCTTAAGAATAATAAATGATGATAAGAAGATTTAATAGTTTAGATAGAAATTGGAGTTAGAGAGTTACATACCTGGAAACTACTGCATGCACTACGTACATAGAGTAGGCGTTGCGCGCCTGGAAGGAAACAAGCCAGATGCTGCCTGCGCACAAGGCGCGCGGACGTAGGAAGCGCACGGGCGCGGGGCGCCCAGAGCGCGCAAGGCGCGCGGACATAGGACGCGCACAGGCGCAGGGCGCCGAGGGCGCGCGAGGCGCGGAAGCAGGAAGCGCACGGGCGCAGGGCGCCCAGGACGCGCAAGGCGCGCGAACGCAGGACGCGCACAGGCGCGGGCGCGCACAGGCGCGGGGCGCGCACAGGCGCGGGGTGCGAGACGCGCAAGATGCACGGGCGCGGGGCGCAGGACGCGCAGGGCGCGAGGCGCGCTGGGAGCGCAGTGCGAGGCACGCAGGGCGCTGGGCGCTGGGAATCGCGCGGACGTGGCCTGTCATGCGCTGCGTCGATTCCTAGTGCACCGAAGCTAGACCAATTTCTCTAATTTATTTTTATGATCAATAAACTACGAAATATTTTTATAATTATTCCTTAAAACTAGTAGCAATAATTATTTCTTAAAACTAATAACAGTATGAGCGAATTATTAAATATACAGAACAAGACAATACGAGTATATATATGAATCTATGTGTTGTGAGAACTGAGAAGCTTATAACTAAATCAAATATAATTACTATTGGTATGCAACGATGTTACTACACAATAGTATTACCGGGTGATCAAGATATCTGCTGCTGTTATATACTGAATCTGTAAATTTGAGTGATAATGTGAAATGGTAATGCTAGTGTATAAGACTGTACTCATGCATGATGGTTGTACTGTTCTTGAGGTTGTATTATGGATTGCATAAACGACTCGGTGGAATTCATGGAATTGTCCGGACGAGTACCCGAGGATGCTACATGTGTTTGTTATATTATAATTGCTGCTTGTTATATCCGTTCGATTGAATTTCTGGTTAGCTTGGATCCAGCCATCTAATCGACTAGATGGTGGTGCATTGGACCTACGGGACATGTGGACTAGATGGCAGAGGATTCTTTGACACGAGACACCTCCGAATCAAGGAACCTTTAAAGTTTAGGCGAGAACGGAGCTGTGGTCAAGGTCAAGACTTCCCGGTCTAGGACTCAGAGCATATTTGAGGGACACATAGTCCCGACTTGCATATGATACCACGGTCGGGCCGTGATGCCGAATGGTGTTATCCGAGGAGTTAGAGTTTCCATGGCTGGGCCATGATGCCGGACTTGCAATCCGAGGATTTTTGTGACCGGATACACATTCGAGGGTCATAGTGTACACTTACATGAAAAGTGGAGAAACTGCTAACCTTCAATTCAACGAACGAAGGAATATCGAATGTGAGGCATGGACCAGTGGACTCGTAGTACGGCCTACGAGGAAATTGTGAAACCAACCTTATAGTTGATATTTACGTAGGTTGCTAGAAATGCGAGAACCTAGTGAAAACGTAGACTCCCTTAGAAACGGATCCTTAAGATGTTTGATCAATCAAGGTAAGGACTCATAGTTTTGGAACTAGTACCACCTTTTGAAAAGAAAGAGTATTACTTTGATTGACTAGAATTGTCATACGAGCACGTTGATCCGTGTGCTTTACGCAACTCACTAAGATTCTCGAGTCTTACCCTCTCTTTCTTTCGTATGTCAAATTCTAGATGGGGTCAGCTTCCACCCCCTCCACGTAGACCTTATGTTTTTGGACTCTCTACGTACGACCTAGAGACCGGCTTGATTTCGGTTACGCACCACGTCCCTGGTACGAAACAGTTCTTCTTACCGGATCTCACACGAAGATTCCCAGCCCCTCGACATGACGCAGCTCCAGCTCAGGCAGCATCTCCACCACCACCACCACCACCGGAGGAGGACCCGGTCGAGGCAGAGGATTCAGACCCCGAGGAGGAACCTGAGCCTGATTATGTACCTGGCGAGCCTGGAGCAGATTCATCAGAGGAGGAGGATCCCGAAGAAGATATACTAGAGGGTGAGGAGCAGCAGTAGACAGTCGAGCGGTCGTATAGTGGAGATTTCTTTTGTTTAGTAGTTAGTCGCCTCATTTTGAGTTGTACCACTAAGCAAGCGGCAGCGCTCCTCAGTATAGGTTGAGATTTTGATTCTGTACATGCACTTCCATCAGATATTGGTCCAATTCAGTATACAGAGGGCCATTTATGTACACATATATTACCTTTATGTCTTGGTTATGTTTCTATTATCACATAAGTATTCCCAGTACATGGTTTATTATATTAGGAACCTAATGTCATGGCTTGTTGAGTTTTACCCCGTTCACTATATCCCTATTCTGTATAGGTATAAAAAAAAAAAAAAGTGATGTTCCGAGTTGTTAATCTTAACCATGGCAAGGTTGATAAATCGGGATGTTACATGGCATCTTCAGAACAACGGCCCACAACATATCCTCTAGAGTTTGTATCGTCCGCTCCGACTGGCCGTCTGTCTGGGGGTGATACGCTGATAAACCATATTTTCATGCTATTTTTCCCTCATAACTTGAATGATTGTAAGCTCTTAATTAGGCTTAACTTGGTTTCTTATGCTATATTTGATTCACACTACTGGTTCAAGTATTAGTACCATTTTGTGTACTAATCACTCTAGTTGATGCCACTTGTGCGTTTTATATGTTTTTGTTCGTGTTGTGGCTTTTCAGGAACATGTAATTGGAAGATGTTTTGGAAATTGCATTTGGAAACCAAGAAAAAGCCAAGTCACTGCCCTAGCAGCGGAAGGACCGCCAAGGCGGTAATGCAGGCCGCCAAGGCCGTCGAGCGCGTGCTGCCTTCTCTTTTGGGACGCGCCCTCTTTTGCCAACCGCCCAGGCGGTCGTGTCTGAACCAGATCCAATTTTCAGCGGCCAAGAGAGCAACATTTGGAATTCTATAAAAAGGCCTTTTGTAGTTAGGACTAGATCATCATATCTTTTACTTGCCTTTTACTTTTGTATTCACTTTTACACTGGTACTCTGGTCATTTTAGGATTTACTTTTCCAAGGCTTTCAGTTCTTCGTTCACCGTTCCGGTTCTGGGTGTTCTTTACTTTAAGCTTTTACATACAGTTCTCTGGGATTGCATACCTCTTTGTTTTCTAGCTTTTGAGTACTTGTTTAATTTCATTGTCTTTGCTTTCGATTAATTCCAGTTATTGTCTTTACATTAAACCTTGTTTCTTGGGAGAGTTCACTTTGAATCTCTCCCTCGTTTTTCATTAATATAAAGTTTTTATTTAGCAATCTCTCTTCTTTTCTTTTCGAACTTATTTCAGTTGAAGTCTTTAATCCTGTTTTTCTTTACATTCCTGTTTTTTGTCTATTCATGCCAATTTACTTATTTCAATTTAGTTTACTTGCTTCCAATTTAATTTCTTTGCAAACCAAACCAAAACCTCCCTTTTTTATTTATTGCTGAGTTTGAATAAACGATTGCCACAGAGATTCCTTGAGAGACGACCTGAGTCAGTCTTACTACTTGCTACCAAGCTTGTATTGAGATTAATTCAGCAACAAAACCCTTTTTCAAACCCTTCTTCTAAATTGCACTAGAGTATCGGAAAAATAACGACGCTTCAAGGTTCTGTCAATTTTGGCATCGTTGCCGGGGAATCTAGGCAATTTTTTATTTAATCCTAGTACTGTTTTTCTTTTCTCTTCTTTAATTTTAAATTAAAAAAAAAACAGATTTCTCTCCTTTTTGTGCAGTTTTCTTTTTCCTCAACTATTCTTCGCGTCAACCGCCCCAGCGGTCGACGCGCATAAAAAATTTTCTTTTCTTTTCTTTCTTGCTTTCTTATAATTCCTATGGATGACTCCTTCGCAACCCGATAGCTCTCTGTTCCCTTTCGACCCTGAGATTGAAAGAACCTTACGGGGTTTGAGACGGGCAAGGCGGGTAGGCGAGGACGTAGGTAACTCTTTTCATACTCGTTCCCGTAGTGTGGAAGTTTGTGGTCATACCCGTGTGTTTGGTCATTGTGACACACACCAACACACCAACCGACCCTCTCACTGTTACGCCTATGGTTGCGAGGAGAAATCTTACTCTGAGGGAGCTCATTGCTCCTGATCTGAACCAACAACAGCTCGGCATTACATACCCCAATGTCGATGCTGATTTCGAATTAAAAGGGGAACTCTTCCATTGGCTTCCCAAATTCCATGGGTTATCCGGTGAGGATCCCCACCAGCATCTCAAAGAATTTCATTATGTGTGTGTCACTCTAGGGCCACACGGAGCTGGTATTGATGCTGTGAAACTTCGTGCCTTCACCTTCTCTCTAGAGGGCGCGGCTAAAACATGGCTCACGAATTTGCCCAATGGGGCGGTGAACTCATGGTTAGATCTCAAAAGAAGGTTCTTGGAAAAGTACTTTCCTGCTTCAAGAGCAGGGGTAATTAGGAAGGCCATCTGTAGTATTCAGCAACAACAAGAAGAAACGCTCTATGAATACTGGGAGCGTTTCAACAGACTGGTCTCAAGCTGCCCTTCCCATCAGATATCCGACGCCAACCTCATCCAATTCTTTTATGAGGGTTTGTATGTTGCGGATAGGCGTACTATTGATTGCTCAGGTGGGGGAGCGCTGATGAACAAGACCTTGGCTGAGGCTATGGAGCTGATAAAAACCATAGCCTCCAACATTCAACAGTTTGGAATCCGAGATGCTCCTAATGCAAAAGGGGTGCATGAAATTGGCCCCTATGATCAAGGGTCATTGGCAAAGCAGCTGGCAGAGATGACGTGTGCCATCAAGGAACTTTCTCTGAGCCAACAAAAGATGGTAGCCTCTGCTTCCGTCCCAACCCCTCCACTAGTAATCCAAGCATGCAGGATTTGTGCTAGTTACCATCCTACAGATGTGTGCCCTCAGCTGAATGAGGAATATGCAATAGTGGCAGCCACAAATTTCCCCAATCAAGGGCAATCTCAATTCGGTAATACCTATAACCCTTCCTGGAAAAACCATCCTAATTTTAGGTGGAGTAACCAAAGCAAAACACAACAACCACCACACTTCCAACACCAAAACACACATCCCTTCCCCAATCAACAAAAATACCAGCCCCCTCACCAGAGAGTACAAGGCCATCCACCTCTACCTCCACAACCTCCTAAAACACCTCAATACATTCCACCTCAGTCTACTCCATCTTCTTCTGAGTTAGAGCTACAACAAATTTTGAAGATGATGATGGAAATGAGGAAAGATGTTACCTAGCGGATGGAGGAGCGCAATGCTTCTTTAAATAATAGCAATCACATTCCCTCCAAACAATTCCAAATCCAAAGGGGAATGTGAGTGCCATAGCTCTGAGATCAGGGACAATACTTCCTACAGTTGAAGCCCCAAAATCTAGTGGGGAGCCTCAAGTCATAACAACTGAGGAAGAAACACAAGTGCAAGAGGTGGAGCAATCAGAGGAAGAAGCACGAGTGAAGACTTTGCAGAAGGGTAAAGGGAAGATGGGTGTGGAAAACAAAGGAGTTGAGCCAGTTGCACCACCACCAAGACTACCTTTCCCTCAAGCTGCTACCAGGGGAAAGAAAAAGGCGGGGATAGACGAAGAGGTCTTGGAAACCTTCAAAAAGGTTGAGGTAAATATCCCTCTCCTATAAGCTATAAAGCAAGTGCCAAAATATGCCAAATTCCTTAAGGATTTGTGCACTCAAAAGAGAAGGATAAAGGGAGAAAAGGCTCAAGTCAATGCTGCCTCTCTAACCCCTGCTCTCCCTCAAAAATTCCAAGACCCGGGTTCATTCTCTATTCCATGTCATAATGGGGAGCTGATTATCAAAGATGCCTTGGCTGACTTAGGAGCTGCTATCAATGTCATGCCAAAGGCAATTTACCAAGCTCTGAATTTCGAGGAACTCAAGCCTACGGGACTCCTCCTGCAGTTTGCCAACAGGAGCATGCAAAAGCCTGAAGGACTTATGAAAGATGTCCTAGTTAAGGTAAATGATTTAATCTTCACTATAGATTTTTATATGCTGGATACGGATGCCTCTATTCCTCTAGACCAGCAAACGCTCATTCTTGGTCGTCCTTTCTTAAAAACTGCAAAAGCCAAGGTTGATGTGTTTGCCGGAACATTGGATATAGAGTGTGGGGACATTAAAGCAAGGTTTTTCTTGAGAAGTGTAATGAAACACCCATCTGACACCCACTCGATTTTTTCTCTTGACATCATTGATGAGTTGGTTGATGATGAGGTGGGTCATTGGCTCCTTGAGCTTGGCGACAAAAGTCTCAAAAATAAAAGCAGTGATGTTGCATGTAATGGGTATGAGAAACTTGATCTTTTATGCCAAATGTGTGAGGAGGATGATTTTGAACTCTCTGGGGATCAATCTCTAGTTTTCTGATAGTGAAAACACTCCTCCAATTGAGCAAAATTGTTAAAAACCCATGCAGACAACATCAGCTGCGTCTTCTTCTATTTCTGACGTCGAAAAAACCGCCCTGGCGGTGGTCTCGACCGCCCCAGCGGTGGCGACTGCCGCTGCAACGGTAGTAACTGCCTCAGCGGTGATGTCGTCCGCCCAAGCAGTGTTGACGTCCGTCCTAGTGGTCGCGTCGACTCCTGCTCAAATTTCTTCTCCTGTCTGTACAAAAGATAAAAAGTCTAATTTGAAAATACTACCCCCTCACTTGAAATATGCCTACTTGGGGGAGGGAGACACCTTCCCGGTAATTATAGCCAATGGTCTTTCTGTTGAAAATGAAAATAAGCTCTTGGAAGTTTTGAAAACAAATAAAAAGGCCATTGGTTGGGAATTATCGGATTTGGTTGGCATTAGCTCTTCCATATGCACTCATAGAATTTTCCTGGAGGAAGGTGCTAAAGCCGTAAGGCAACCTCAGAGGAGAATGAACCCTCTCATTCTTGATGTAGTGAAGAAAGAGATTTCAAAACTCCTTCAGACCAGAATCATCTATCCTATCTCTGATAGTGAATGGGTGATCCTCGTGCAAGTTGTTCCTAAAAAGTCTGGAATTACTGTCATCAAGAATGAGAGAGATGAACTCATACCCACTAGAATCCATAATTCGTGGGTGATGGTGAGCGTCGCAACTCCCATAAATTTAATTATTTTTAAAACCAAGTTCCCCTAATATAGCTTAGTGGAAACTAGGGTCGTCTCTCACAAGGAATGACTAAGAAAGCAATACGCAAGACTAGTTGTATAAAGGTTGTCACAAATTGGGGGGTTTATGTTTGCAAGAATGTGAAATTGGAATGAAAATTGGAATAATAAAAAGCAGTGGTTTATGAGGTCGAACATTCATTAGGGTGTCTATCATTGGCTACAAAAGAATGCATGAGTTGATTAATTACGCCAGAGTTAGATCTAACCCTATTGTTGTGATTTTAAGGATTGATTGCCTAGAACAAGATTAATCAGTGAGATCTCACCTTTAGTTTCATTTTCAACAATCTTAAAAGTCAATCACATTAATCTAGTTAAAGAGACTAATCAACCAATTAACTACTCATATACCAATTCCTATTATGCCATGCATCAATTAATCAACCAACACATGAATACATGCCAATGAATTAGCCAAACAAAATTGAGTAAGCCAAGACAAAGGATGAACACACACAATTTAAGATCACAAATTATATGCTAAGAATGATAATGAAAACTTATGCAAGATTAAGAACAAAGCCTCAATTTACCCCAACGATGTTCACACCCTCATAAACCACCAAGAGACATAGTTACTCATGGAGGAAATATAAGGGCAGGAATTAAATTGAATTAAAAGCAAAGATGGAATGGAGAAATTAAGTTGACTTGAACAATAAAGAGAAAGGTGTAAAGAAAAGAAGGATTAACGGAAAGTAAATGCAATTAAAGAAAGATTGAAGAATGAATAATTGAATTAATTGTGAAAGTGACTTACAAAACCCAAAGGCGTGACGAATAACGTTAAAAGTAAACAATGGAAGAAGCTAGAGATCAACTAGGAAAAGAAAGTGGAATCCTAATGGAAGAAATAAACTCTAACTAAAAGCCTAGGGTTAAAGAAAATAGTAAGAGATGTAAAATATGTTGAGAGGTATTGAAAGATGTGTTTCTGGATGTCTAGGCATTGCTTTATATAGAGGAAGCAGCCTCAAAACCCTAGCACTTGGGCCCCCAACTCGGCCTTGCAGATTGGTCCCTGCTATAATAGAATTGGGGTGTGGCGCTGGGGCGCTAATATCGCGCTAGGGCGCTGGTGTTGTGCACGAGCTAGGTTCTGACGATGTAGCTCGGGTACTGGGGCGCTGCCTGGGCGCTGGGGCGCTCGATCCTGGCCCGGACTCCACTGCTCCGCTTCTTACTCAGTTCCTGATGCCTATTGTTCCAGTAATTCCTATGACCTGCACCGAAAACGCAAAATACCCAAGATCAAGTGCAAAAGTCATCCTTGAATTGCAAAATCATCATAAGACTTATTACTTTAGCCTTTAATTCCATTAAGTCCCAATTAAATCCAAATTGTATTAAATACAATAAAAGGCTAAAATAGAGTAAATAAATGCATACAATCACTCAAATTAAGGGCATAAAATATTGGCAAAAACCACGTTATCAGCGGGTGTGTATTGATTATCGCAGATTGAATGATGTAACGCGCAAGGATCACTTTCCTTTGCCGTTTGTTGATCAAATGCTTGAAAAAATTGCGGGGCAATCAAACTACGGCTTCCTGGATGGATTCTCTGGGTATTTTCAAATACAAATAGCACCGGAAGACTAGGAATGGCCCACTTGCCCATTCCGCACCAATTGTGAAACTTCCGAAGTGGGACCTCCCCTTCCAAATCATGTGCTATGTGTCAAACTATGCTGTGGGTACCGCGCTAACTCAGTGCGAAGGTAAGGAATCCTTTGTAATTACTTATGCTTCTCGTACTTTAGATTTTGCTCAGGCTAACTATACCACCGCTAACAAGGAGCTTTTAGGAATTGTTTTTGCTCTTGAAAAATTTAGATCTTATCTCCTTGGCTCTCATGTGGTGGTGTACACAGACCATGCAGCTCTAAAGTACCTGTTAAAGAAACCAGATGCAAAGCCCCGCCTTCTCAGGTGGATGTTGCTTTTGCAAGAATTTGACTTGGATATAAAAGATAGGAGTGGTTGCCACAATCTGGTAGCTGATCATCTGAGCAGAGTTGAGCATATTCCAGATGACCCAATTCCATTGGATGATCAGTTCCCGGATGAGCGTATCATGAGTGTTCAAACTTCTGTGCCTTGGTTCGCAGACATTGCGAATTATTTGGTTGCCAAAACTCTCCCCACATATTTTTCAATATCCCAAAGGGACAAACTTATTCCTGATGCAAAATATTATGTGTGGGATGACCCCTATTTGTTGAGGTTTTGTGCTGACCAAATCATTCGCAGGTGCGTCGTCCCTGACCATGAGCACCACTCCATACTTGACTTTTGCCATGCATAGGCTTGTGGTGGCCATTTTGGACCGCAGCACACTGGTCGTAAAATTCTTGAGTGCGGTTTATTTTGGCCATCTATTTTTAAAGATTGTTATGAATATTGCAAGTCCTGTGCTAGGTGTCAAAGAATGGGAAAGAATTCTAGGAGGAATGAAATGCCCCAACAACCATTACATGTTGTGAAATTTTTTATGTTTGGGGTATTGACTTCATGGGTCCTTTCCCTGTTTCTGCTGGTTTTAATTATATACTCCTAGCTTTGATTATGTGTCTAAGTGGGTTGAGGCAATCCCCAATCGTACTAATGACTCTGCTGTAGTGTGCAATTTTGTGAAGAGTAACATAATCTCTAAATTTGGCATCCCTAAGGTCATCATCATCAATGACCAAGGCACCCACTTCTGCAATAAAACTTTTGATGCCTTGCTTCGCAAGTATGGGGTTGTAAATAAGGTGGCAACACCTTATCATCCCCAAACTAACGGGAAGGCTGAGGTGTCCAACCAGGAAATTAAATAGATTTTAGAAAAAATGGTTGGACCCTCAAGGAAAGATTGGAGTGCTAAGTTGTCTGATGCTCTATGGGCTTACCGTACTGCTTATAAAACCCCGATTGGGATGAGCCCCTTTCGGTTAGTGTTTGGAAAATCCTGTCACTTGCTGGTGGAAATTGAACACCATACATACTAGGCGGTTAAGCAGTCTAACATGGACTTAGGGAATGCCGGTAAGGAGAGGAAGTTACAGCTGCAGGAACTTGATGAACTCCGGCGGGATGCCTATGAAAGCTCAAAAATCTATAAGGAGAAAACTAATGCCTTCCATGACCAATCCATTATGAGGAAAGAGTTTCATGAGGGTCAGGAAGTGCTTCTCTACAACTCAAGGCTCCAACTCATGGCCGAAAAGCTGAAATCAAGGTGGGAAGGACCCTACGTGGTAAAGAAGGTCTACCCTTTTGGGATGATTGAGATACAATGCAAAAAGACCAACTTTACCTCCAAGGTCAATGGACACATACTGCAGGTGTTCCATCAAAGCTTCAACAAGGAAGCAAATAAAACCGAAGTCCTTCTTTTTGAGGGAGTGAAGCCACCCAACTAGGTGGCCACACGTCCAACTTAGGGACGTTAAACCAAAGTGCTTGGTGGGAGACAAGCCACTGTTGTTTTCTTTTCTTTTAATTCATAGCTTTATCCCTTTTTATTTTTAATTAATTTCTCTTCATTGCATGCAAGCTTAACTGCGAACTTTAAACATATTTTTGGTATAAGAACTGCAAGTATAGGGTCTGGGGCAGTCAAGTGGCATTAAGAAATGCGAGACTGAATTTTCGTCGCTGAGGGACTGCCCAGGCGGTACCCTCGACCGCCCCAGCAGTCGCGACCGAGTGAAACGTCGCGTTTCACTTATATGCAAACGGCGCGTTTTGCATTGACCGCCCCAGCGGTTCGACCGCTCTGAAACTTTAAAACGAAGGCTGTGCGGCTTTAGGGTATTTTCCCCTCTTTCTCTCTTCTCTTGCTCAAACCCTAGCAGAGCTCCAGCTCCGCCGCCGTTCGCCGCCTCTGCCGCCTCCCTTTGCCTCCTAGCTCTCTATCCTTCATTCTTGCATCTCCTTGGTAAGCTTGCATGCATTCCCTTCTCATTCATTCCTAGTTCTTTCTTTTTCTTTCATTTTGGTTTGTTGCATTGTGATTATTTGTTGATTGTTAGTGTTTTCCCTCACCCTAGCTCTATTTTATCATGATTTTTGGGGCTGGGTAAGCTTGGTTAATGTTGAAAATGGGGGAAAACCTTGTTGCTGCTGTGCTCTGTTCTCAACGCCGCGGACCGCCCAAGCGGTTACGACGACCTCCCCGACGGTCTCCTCGTGACAGCTCTCGCGGACTTGGTAGCGGTCCCTCACTGTTTGGCACCACCCGCCCAAGCGGTTGCGTTGACCGCCCAGGCGGTGCGATGACCGCCTAGGTGGTCGTGCCGCGGCTGAATTGCTGTTTGCTGGCTGTGTGTTTTGCTGAGTGGTATTTTTCCTACTAACTCCTCATTCTTCTGTTTTCCCTTTGTGTCTGTGTTGATGTTTTTCTTGCAGATCAATGGCACCCAAGAGAGCCCGTAGAACGCAACAGTCTCAAGGAGAGTCCTCTAAGGATTTCCGCGATGTGGAGGCAACCGACAGCTACTTCTTTGACTGCTTGGAGGCTGAACAACGATTTTACGCGGACATCCACAAGCGACCCGTACTCCATGAGCACCATCTCTGCTCTGGCGGCTCAAATCCATCTATTGTGGCCGTGGTCGCAGAGATGCAAATGCATCGATGGGATTTTCTGCTCGCAGAACCAAAGGAGGCCAACCTATCTATAGTGAGGGAGTTCTATGCAAATTACCGCACTATAGGAGCCATTCATGTCCACCTCCGAGGCCAACAAGCTCCGGTGCCCCCAGCGGCAATTGCTGAGATTCTTCGCATACCCCTGCCTACTTGCAAGACATGGCAGGATGATGATGAGTTCACCCGGCTCCGCCACCACCCTACTGCGGATCTATTAGAGAGAGTACGAGCCAGACTCTGTGTAGAGGGTGGTGACTGGCACAGAAACCCAACTGGTCTACCAACCCATCTGCCCTCAAAGCACATCACCTTGGAAACCAGGGCATGGACTCGGGCCATCTTCAGCCACATACGGCTTAATTCACACCACTCAGATATCACCATCGACGACTCCATTCTCGTCTACCTATATCATGGAGAATTGTTGGATTAATGTGCCAAAAATCATTTACACCACCATGAGTAAGGTGCATAATGGTGCTAGCTTCCGTAGTCTTCCCTATCCCGCTTTGATTTCCGTTCACTACTGGAAATGCGGCTATTTCCGTCAGAATTTCCGACGGATTTTAGACGATTTTTTTTTGGAATAGTCGGATTTCCGACGGAATTTTCCAAAAAAAATGTCCGTCAAAAAAACGCTCGTCGGAAATATTTTCAACGGATTTTTATGAAATAGCCGTCGGAAAATAATTGTTATTTCCGACGGATTTTGGACGGTTTTCAAAGGGTGAATATTTTTTTATTTCCGACGGATTTCCGACGAATATCAAACAATTTCATAAATTATTTTAGTCGGATTTCCGATGCATTTTGGAAATTTTTGTAAAAGAATTTAGTCGGATTTCCGACGGAATTTGAAATTTATTTAAAAATTAGTCGGATTTCCGACGGATTTTGGAAATTTCTACAGAAGCATTTAGTCGGATTTCCAACAGAATTTGAAATTTTTTAAAAAAATTTTAGTCGGATTTCCGACGGATTTTAACGATGTTTTTAACACATATACAGTCGGATTTCCGACGGTTTTTTTATTATTTCTTTTATTTTTTTTAAACCACCTGATTAACAATTTAAAAATACATATTAAATTGTACAAATTGAAAACAAGTAAATGATATATTGAATAGAAATTGAAATACTGATTTATAAAGAAATAGTGCAACAATACAAATATAATGTAGTTATGGTAGTAGTGCAATAAAATGTATATCAAGTACATCACAACAAAACAAAAAAAATAACTGAAATGAACTACTCGTAGTCTTGGTCTACATCGCCGCCATCGTCATCATCATCATCATCATCGTCGTCGTCATCATCGGTCAACAGACTCTCTGGAATGGGAGTTGAGCAAGTAGGCGCTAAGTTCCTAAAGAACTCTATCATACCCTTCCTCATCTTATTCATCCTAGCAAGACACTTCTTTGCCTTTAAGGAATTGGTCTTCTCTTGAGTCAGCTTCTGCTCCAAGTGCTGGATGGTTTGTGCCTGCTGTTGGAGCTCTGCATTCATGGCCTGTACGCGATCTCTGATAGTGTCGTCCCCAGCAGTAGACCCGCACGCAGAGGCTGATGCAGGAGACTAACTGTCAGTGTACCCGTAAATCCCAGTACCATAAACACGACCGTTATACGGGCCACAAACAGTCTCTAGCCAGACCTACTCCTCACTAGGAAGGTCTGCGGTCTGTCCTGCATCAACCTGGGTTTGATAGGTCTGTTGCGCCTCCTCAAACCTCTGTCTGAACTCTGTCTGCAATACAAATACAAAATCTTGAGCAAAAATACAATTTAACTTGAAACATACTAAAACAATGATAAGTTATATTAAAACCCAAAAGTTATGTTTCTCACATATGTATTCCTTGAGCGATCGTCAACCCATTCCTTTCCTCTCTCTGTCTTTTGTATGTGACTTTGCTCGAACACTTCAGAGTGAGTGGGTGTGCGCTTCAGCTCCCTCGCCTTTATCAAAGATAGTTGCATGTTACATTTTAAGAGAAATAATGATGAGTAAACACTTATTTACAAATTAACATTAAAGAGATATCAATCGAGCATGTGTGCCCTCAACAGTGGTTGAGCCGCTAGTGTGCACGAAACCACCTTTCACTGAGGCTCGATTCTGCTTATTCATAGCTTGTTGTGCCTTGAATGCCTCGCTGCCCCAATGCTCCCTTAGAACCTGGAGGTGAGCCTCAGGGATCCAGTTAAATCGGGAAGTCCCATCACGAACCTCCCTCAGCATTTCCCGAAAGCGCTTCCCAGTGCGATAATTCCAAGCCTTTCTGATTGCTTGCTCCTCCTCAGGAAATATGAGAAATTCCTTCTGCACAAAAAATTTAAAAGATTGTTGTAAAAACAAGTAAACATATTACAAGTGTAATAAATCATACACAAATTAAAATACTGACCTTCCATTCTCTGTACCACATATCTTTCGTGGCCATAGGGACTTGAGTGAATTTCTTATACGGAGCATCAAACCTACTCTGTATGATCTCCGTATTTTATGTGCACCATCCTTAAACGGGTACCATCTTTAAAAGCAAAAATAAACAACACAAGGTATTTAATGTCCAAACATATATAATATGACTATAAAAGTGAATTGATATTAATCATAACAACTTACCAAATTTTTTCCATCCCATCTTATGCGATTCGGCTCCTCTCCCACTGCATAACTACCAATTGTAATGGTCGTAGTGGGCTCCGTAGTAGTGGGCTGGCTCCCACCACTAGTGGCCTGGCTCCCACCAATAGTAGTGGTGGTGGCCACAACCTGGCCTGTATTAGGCAATGGGGTCCTCGACTGTGGCCCAGGAACTGATGCAGGTGGGGTATCACTCGTAGGAGGAGTAGATGTAGGTGGTGTAGTACTGGACGGGGTACCTCGACCACTAGTGTCGTCCTTCCTAGAACGACCTCTTCCACGTCCAGCCATATGTGTCTATAATAATAATTATAATTAAATACAATTTTCCAGAGAGAAATATATCTAGTTATACATACACAAACAATACTTAATATTTTATAATTAAAAACCTTGTATACTCATATAATTCAAGACTCTAGTCGTCATTTTCTTCTTCACTCGAACTTTCATCGTCCTCACTTTCATCGTCATTTTGGTCATCTTCGGTATCAGCTTCACTTTCATTCTCGGTTTCATTCCCTAGGGGTTCCCTATGACCTCCTTGTGCATGACTTTCAACAATATCTACTTCACCAGTAGTCTCAGAGAGAAGGTTTAGAGGCATTTCTGTGTCCGTTATCACTCTCTGAGGAAATTGATCATCCACTTGATAAACTTGATCGTCAGGAGCCACTTCATCATCAAATTCAATTCTTCCTTTCGGTTTTGTCCTTCTGACCACCCTCCATTTGGACTTACACTTTTGGGGGTAAGATAAATAGTAAATTTGTCGAGCATTGTGAGCAATAATAAATGGATTGTACCATTGCTCTCTCTGTGTACTATTGATCTCAGTAATCTTATATTGCACATGGGAACGAGTTCCAATAGGACGTCGTGGGTCATACCACTCACAATAGAATAACACAATTCTTTTAACTGGTACCCCAACATATTCAAATTCTAAGATCTCCTTAATTGTGCCATACTAATCTCGCTCTCCATCGCCAGTATCTCCTTTGACACAAACTCCACAATTGTATGAATTTCTCTCCTTACCCCAATCTACTGTGTGAAATTTGAATCCATTAACATAATATATTGACCAACTTTGTACTTTATTTTTTAGACCCCATGCTAGATTTTGCAAGTATTGATTTTAATACAATGAGAGGGATCTTGTACCTACATCAAGTGTACACAAGACAAAAGTGTTGTTTAGAGGTTTGACTAAGTTTCATTAAATTTTAACGGTTAATTAAGACACATACATAGTCCTTGAACCATCTCGGAAACTGTTGTAGAGAGTCCTCCCCATGCATTTGCTCATAAAACATGTCATTTGTTCAATATTAATATCTTCAACAGTAAATTTTAATTTATTAGCTAAAGCGTATGCAAATATTGTTATTTACCTGCGATATGGTTCAACTTCATCACAATTTAACAATATGTGGAGGTGTGCAGAGTTCCACTCCTCAACGGTCAACCATCGGTCCACCGATTGTCCAGTAGCTCGTCCAGGTTTGTTGAAGACTGGCAACGTTGGGTGAATTTCACTCTCACCTCCATCGTCATTGCGGGGTACCCTTGTTCTACGAGACTGAACATGAGACTGAAAGTAGTAGGAGCAAAAATTTGAGGTTTCTTTGGCTAAGTATGCCTGACAAATTGAACCTTCCACTTGTGCCCTATTCTTCACCGTCCTTTTGTAAGCTCCCATCTCTGTTTCAAATGGATACATCCATCTATATTGAACCGATCCACAAACCCTAGCTTCATATGCCAAATGAATAGGAAGATGTTCCATTGAATCAAAGAATCCTGGTGGAAAAATTCTCTCTAGTTTGCACAGAATTATGGGTATATTCGCCTGCATGGTGAGCAGATCGTTGACCTTTACTGTTGTTGCGCATAGATCTCTAAAATATTCACTTAGCTCCGTCAATGGCTTCCAAACATGGTCGGGCAACTCCCTAAACATAATAGGAAGCAAGCTCTCCAGAAGAACATGACAATCGTGACTCTTAAGTCCGACAAACTTACTTTGAGCAAGATTGATACACCTCCCCAAGTTTGTAGCATAACTCTTGGGCATTTTCAACTCTGTCACCCATTTGCAAACAGATTGCCTCTGAGCCTTGGTTAATGAATATGACGCCTTTGGTTTGCAAACACGTTCATCCCTTAGTTCCTGCAAATTTAACTCGGGGCGTCTGCAATACACTGCCACATCCAGTCTTGCCTTGATGTTGTCTTTGGTTCGATCAGTATCCATGACCTTATGCATTATGTTGTCCGATACATTTTTTTCAATATGCATCACATCTAGACAATGACGAACCAAAAGATCCTTCCAATATGGAAGTTCCCAGAAAATGCTTTGTTTGGTCCAGTTATGATCTTTCCCGTAACCTTGCACTCTAACTTGTTGTCCAACTTTTGTGATCTTCGGAAGATATTTGACCTCATCCCATAAATCTTGACCACTTAGTCTCTCAGGTGGTGGATCCCTTTCAATACATGTCTTTTTAAATCCATACTTGCTACGCCTAAACAAATGATCTTCTTGTAAAAACCTTCGATGACAATCAAACCAAGAGTTCTTTCCTCCATGTTTCAAGGTAAATGCCTTTGTATCCCCCATGCAAACTGGACATGCCAATTTTCCTTGCGTCATCCACCCAGACAACATGCCATATGCTGGGAAATCGTTTATAGTCCACATTAATTCTGCTCTCATCACAAAGTTTTGTTTAGAAGAAATGTCGTAAACCATCACACCCTCGTTCCATAACTCTTTTAATTCATCAATCAATGGTTGGAGATAGACATCAATTTTTGCTTTTGGATTATCAGGACCTGGTATTATGCAAGTTAAGAACAAGTACGGGTCTTTCATGCACATTTCAGGAGGGAGATTATATGGTGTCACCACAACCGGCCAACATGAGTAAGGTTTACTGAACTGCGTATTTGGGGTAAATCCATTAGAGCACAAACTTAAGCGCACATTTCGTGGCTAAGCAGCAAAATCAGGATGAGTTCGATTAAGATGTCGCCATGCTTCCCCGTGTGATAGATGAGTCATCACACCGTCACTTCTTTGGTTTTCAAAGTGCCACCTCATGTGCGGAGTAGAACTCATTGACGCATACAACCTCTTAAGTCTGGGTATAAGAGGCAAATAATGCATCCTCTTACGAGGGACAAGTTTAGACCTCTTACTCCCAGCTCGCTTTGGTTTAAATCTACTCTCTTCACAAAACTTGCATGCGGTAAGTTCTGAATCATCCTTGTAGTACAACATACAACCATTGATGCAACAATCTATCTTCACTTCATGTAGTCCTAATTTATTGACCAACTTTTTGCTTGATAGTAGTCCTTTGGAATAGCAGACTCGGGTCTATCACTAAGCTCACGTATCAATTCTGCCCGTTGCCCAAATGAACTTTGGCTTTGGTTACTCTCAGATTTAATACTTAGCATTCGAACCGCTAATGAGAGTTCTGAATGCACACACCCTTCCCATAGAGGTCGACGTGCAACCTCTAATAGTCAGAAAAAATTATGTGCATCGTGATTAGGGACTTCCTCCACTGGTTCTAGAATTCGTCTAGTTTCAGGAAAGTAACTGTCACAAATCATCTCCTCATATCGGTGCAAATTGTCTTCCCAAGTCATACCACCTGTATACCTGTCATCTATAGGCACCATGTTCCGACTACTTTCACCAATTACTGGTCCACCTTGAAACTCTTCTGTACTTTCCTCCCCGTGTTCGGTCCACACATAATAATTAGGTTTAAATCCATGTTGCATAAGGTCAACCTTTACACTATCAATGTCTAAAATTTTTCTACATCTACATTTGGCACAAGGACACCTTATCTTCCTCTCCCTAAGGTATTGTTCCGTTCTGCATGCCACTTCGACAAAATTATTGATCCCTCTTACAAACGATGGTTTAATCCCGCCTCTGTTTTGGTGAAGTCTATCATACATCCACGCCCGGTTCGATGAATACATTTTTCCTAATTTTTATTTTATTTAATTTTGCTATAAAATTTATTTTTATATATTCAATTTTGTTTTATTGAAGTTCATTTTGACAGAGTTTACCATATGTCTAACAAATTTCTCAAACCAATTGCCGAAAATAAGGACCGGTCTCAGTCAAAGTCATCTATCCTAAGGTTTTATAGCAATAGACAATATAATCATAATAATTAATTCACTTAATCATAAATATAAGCAAGAAACATCATAAAGTAGCATATTGATTATCAAATACACAAATAAATTCAGAAATACAAATTAACTTAAAATTTACAAAAACATAAAAATTAAGAATCATAAAATAATTAAAATCAGAATATTAATAATTAAAAAATTTATGACCAGAAATTAATAATTAAAAATTACATTTTTAAAAACATAATTTATAAATATTTAAAAATATATATAAATTACATTTTTAATATTTAAAAATTTTAAAAAATAAAACATACATACTTGGAGGTGCTGTTGGCGGTGAGCTGGCGGCGGTGGTGGTGAACAACAATGATATTTAAATTTTTTTAGAAAATAGATATTATTTAATAAAATGTTAATAAAATAAAGAACATAAAATGTTACCTTTTCAGGGGGCGAGGCGGCGGTCATGCGACGGCGACGGTGGCGGCACGGCGGTTGTCTACGGTGGAAAGAGTGACAGTTAAAAAAAATGTTCAAACAAAAATTTCAATCGGTTCAAAATGTAGATCTACTGACCGTGATCACAATGATATATTTTTTTCCCGGCAACCACCCTCCACGGCGGCGAAATCGCCGATCAAAGCGGCGGAGAGAGAGAGAGAAGAGAGAAAATCTGAGGGGAGGCGGCGCAGAAATAAGGGGGGGCTTGTTTTTCTCGCTTACAAGCGGCTTTTCCGGCGGATTTCCGTCGGATAATAAAAGCATAACCCTAATTTTTAGCGGTGATTTACCGACGGATTTCAAGCGGAAATTCAAATTTTTTTAAATTTATTTTTGCATTTCTGTGGGATTTCCGACGGATTTTACATCCGAAAAATTAAAAAAAATTAATTTTTTTATATAAATTCCTAACTAAATTTGTCAGAAAACCCAGGGAATTCTAAAACAAATTCCGGCGATTTTCCGGCGGTTTTTAAATCCAAAAAATAAAAAAAAAATTATTTTTTAATAGAAATTTCTAGCCTAATCCGTCGGAAAACCCACGGAATTCTAAAACAAATTCTGGCGGATTTCCGATGGTTTTTATATCCAAAAAACTAAAAAAATTGTTTTTTTATATAAATTTCTAACTAATCCGTCGGAAAACCCACGGAAACCAATATAATTTCCGACGGTTTTCGGACGGATTTTGTATTTACTATTATATATTGCGAAAAACTCCTAATATCCGTCGGAAATCCGCCGGTAATGATTTGGCGGGAAACCAATAGTGTTTCCCCGCATTTTTTGCGACGGGTTACCGGCGGATTTTCGTTCGTGTTTCTAGTAGTGGTTATGGCAGAGCTGGTAGAGGTGGAGGAGGAAGATACTGATGACTAGTAAGGGAAGATCCCCAAGGTGGGAGTTACTGGTCTGGTGCAGCGGGACGCCACAGAGCGGAAGGCTAGGGAGCGGGCTGCTCCTGCCGCAGCTGCCCACGAGGTCCCTGACATTGCTGCCCCTCCTGCTGATGCTCCTGGCCCCTCTTCCTCTCTCTCATTCGATGGCATGTGCTCCACCCTCATGTCCCACATGGACACCAGATTCGATCGGTTGCTAGGAGAGCTCATTACTCAGTTCCGGTCTGAGCTGCAGATATCCCAGAGAGACACGATACGGCAGATGCGGGATCTGATGCTCGACTCGTAGCATCGTGTTAAAGATGAGGATGATGATGAGGATGAGGAGGAGGAGGATGATGATGATGATGCGTAGCTTGCAGCAGCAGGGCGAAAGAGGCACACCTGAGTTGCTTGGATCTGAGAACTAAGGGTGTGCGTACCACCCTCCATTGAGCTTGCCAGTGTCACTAAGGACAGTGACAACCCCAAGTGTGGGGAGGGGTAACACTTTCTTTTCCTTGCTCTTATCTTTATTTTTCTTATTAGTTTGAATTTTTTCTTCTAGGTTGTTAGTTAATATTTTGACTGTTTTAGACTGGTTAGCTGGTAGTGCTGGTTCTGTTTTGATGGTAGACTGATAGTTGATACTTGTTTCATGTGTTTTGATTGAAACTGTTGACTGTTGGCAATTGTGATGTATATGTTCTTAGAGTGTGAGCAATTTGAATTAGGTTGGATGCATGTATGATGCTTGTACACCCTTAGTTTTGAGCCTTCAACAGCACTATTTATTGCACACACACACAGGTACACCGATCCTGGACTTGCCGAATGGTCAACTCTTCTGTACTTGATGTAGATGATAGACTCATGCATTTTCTCATTCAGCCCACTGCCATACAGACCTACCCTTGTAATTACCCTTGTTTAGCCAATTTGAGCCTTATTCCCCTTTGTTCATATTAGCCACATTACAAGCCAAAAAGTGAAAAACAATGATTACCCTGTGGAAATTAAGCGAACATGGTTTGTTTTGTATTATATTTGGGGTTATGCAGGCTTGATTGGGATATTAAAGGGTCTTACATGCTTGTAAACGAAGAGATTGGGTAATTGGTGGGGGTGAAAGGTTTGTGTACAGTGATTAGGTATTTGGTTGGGGAAAAAGTAAAAAGTTTATTTTATTTTATCTTAATTTTTCTTAGGAATTAGTTAGTTTGCACTTTATTTCTGCTATCTCATTTTGTTTTTGAAAAGCAGGTTCTGAAATAAAAATATATATATAAAAAATCGAAAATACAAAAAGAAATAAATAAATTTCATAACCTGCACGTTCGGTTTGCTTTTTGTCTTAGTAAAAATAAATAAATTTGTTTTTATGGCTCTTATAATTTGATCCGGATTTTAATCTTGATTGTCAAGTTTAATGATGCTCAATGAATTGGTAGAAAAGGGTGTACAGTTGCATGAATCACCCAGTTTTAATCAACCTGAGAAAGTGTGATGTTTTAAAATAATTGTTCTTTGATTCCACTACTCTGTTACTTGATCTTTACTGGTTTATTTTAGTTTTGTTTGGTTGCTTGGGGACAAGCAACACCTTAAGTTTGGTGTTGTGATGCCTTGGCATTTTTAGTATATTTTTAGTATAAATTTCTAATAATTTATTTAGTTTTATTAGTATTTCGTTTGGTTTTAGATTAATTTAATTAGTTTAAAGTTAATTTAAATTCCTAGTATTATTTTATACGTTTTTGGTATTATTTTGGATTTAATTTTCAGGAAAACTAGGATCATTCTGGACAAATCCAAGTCTCCGGCGTAAGGCGCCTCACTAGGCGCCCAATTAGAAACTTCAAGGCGCAAGGCGCCCCATTTTGCCCCCTTAGAAAAGTAGCAGACGATGTGCGCCTCATTTAAATTAAAGTGCTTATGGACAAGGGTCATATGACCCTTTGAAGTTTGAAGAAAAGCACATGCTTTGTGTCTCATCACTTGCGCTGAATCAAGGAAAAGCATTATGGTTATATGACCCTTGGAAGAAGATTAATTAAATTAAAGAACCAGGGCGCTATGTGCCTGGCTTTGTGCGCCTTCACATGCCCGCAAGGAAATACAAAGCGCAAGGCGCCAGCAATACCACGCCCCGCGCCCGTCTCGTGTGAGTCCAGTGTCTCGCGCCCGTTTGGAATTTTTTTCCTCACTCCTCGCGCCTCGTCAAACGCACCGCGCCACCGAAACAGAACTGAATTGGAAAAATTGCACATATTGAGGCGCCCCGCACCCGTCCCGTACGCCCCGCGCCCGAAGTAAATTGAAGGTCCGCGCTCCGCGTTCCCCTGAAGCACCGCGCCTTATCAACTGATACCGAAAATTGTGCTATAATTCAGGATCATTTCAATTTCAAATCTTTGCATATCTTTTCGAAGTTATCTCTAAAGTTAATTCCCGTTGTTTTAGGGATTGGAACAATTTGAATTCTAGGATTATTTTGCTTATAAATAGGACAAGAATGCAATCTTGGAGTTGGATCTTTGTTCTATCTTTTGTTTTACTCCACGTACTCTGTTCTTGGTTATTTTCATAAATAAATTGAGTTATTCGTTCTTCAAAATGTCTTCTAAATTTTATGCTTTGTTTTCTTTAATTATTAGTAACTAAACTCTATGTTAGGGTAAGGGGGATCGTATTACTATGAATTAATCCAATATTTGTGAACCTTCGAGTTTTATTAATTCAATTCAAGCAATTACCTTATTTGTATTGTATTGTTCTGAGGATTGAGAAATTACTTTTCAACTTATCTTGGATTCATGCGTTTATTTGGGAAAATAAATTTGTGAATTAGCTTAAGGGAAATTGCCGGAAAGATTGATATCTAGGAATAGAATCAAGATTTTTGTGAACTTTGAATCAGTAACAAAATTTTATCTTTTCTTTGAAATGATTTGATCAAGGGATTGACTAATTGTTCTTAGAAAAAGTGTTAAATTACCAAGGAATTGGAATTGACAACTTAAGATTCGTTCATTGAATTGAGGTTTTAAAATACAGAGGTAAGCAAATACTTGGCTAATTTCATAAAATACGTGAACCCCAATACCCTAACTCTTGTCCATTGGATTTTTTGTTAAACTTTTGCTGTTATTTTTATATTTTAATTTGTTTTATTTTAAAACCATTCACTCTCAATCTATCAATTTTTCTAACTAGGAAAGTAATCAATAAAAGTTTTGCTCAATCCTTTAATCCTCGTGGGAACGATATCCACTCACCGTGGACTTTATTACTTGTACGATTCGGTGCACTTGCCGATACCCTATCAAGTTTTTGGCGTCGTTGCCGGGGATTAATTGAGATTGACAATATGAGTAATTGGTTAGGTTTCTAGATTAGATTTTTTTTATTATTTTCGTTTCATGGATGACAACTATTGTGAAGTATGTGGGAGTTTCTCACATCAATTGGATCAATGTCCACTCATATTTCCTTGTTGTGATTTTTGTTCAAGTACTATGCATATGACATGTTCATGTCCTCTGTACGAGGCTCAATTCTGGATGTCATCTAATGAATTTTTTCAGATATGTGGAAGTTGGACACATCCTACATGTTTTTGCCCATACACGGGTAACATAAAAGTACTTGATGAACTTGTTAATAGAACTGTTATTGATATCAACAAGGAATTGTGTGGGACGTTTATGATAATTGATGTGAATTCTGTAGATGAAGAATATTTGGTTGTGCCAAGTGTTCTTGACTCCAAAAGGATTCATGTGTGCAGAAGTTGATAATTGAAGAATATTTGGTTGTGCCAAGTGTTCTTGACTCCCAAAAGGATTCATGTGTGCATGAGATGATAAATATTGAATTTACTACATACATGCACAAGAATATGAATTTCATCCCTTATTTCATATTTGTTATTCTTGTGTTTGTTTGTGAAAAGTATTTGGATTTGCTGCTATTTGTAAAAATTTACATTTTTGATTCTTTTGATTAGGATTTTGTCAAATGTCAAGCTAATGACGTAAAAAGAGCGCTTGTTTGGAGGCAACCCAACCCAAGGAAGTTTTCTATCCTCTCTATTTATTTTCTTTAGTTTTTAATTGTCATGTCTTTCTATTTCTTTGTCGTTTGTTTAGGTGCATGGTGGTGGAATTGATGAATAAATTTGCATGAGCCTATGTTTGAATTTGTCTTGGTTGATTCATAAACTGTGTGAGTACATGTCTATGCACCTTGAATTGTTGTGTGGCTAATTATTATTTGTGCAACATGAGGAGATGATTAGGATTGATTTCTAGAGAATTATTATAAGAGATTTTGGACTAATTCTAAATAACTAAGTTTGGTGTGAGTCTATGTGCATGTGAATGCAGTGTGATGCCAATATTGTTTGTGAATTGATTGAATCATTTGGAAATTGAATTAAGGAGGGGGGTGAGCCTTGCAATAAAAGATGATGCATAAAGGTTCCAAATGAAATGAAACATAAACATCCAAGGCTCTGAGCACCAATGACTAGGGGATATCTCTATTAAAAATCATTAGAACCTAGTTATGTGCTTGTGGTGTTTTTGTGTCAGGGAGAGACTTGGGCAAGTAGATCCGAGGGGTGCTTCATCACCTAGCGTCTTGGGCCAACTGGACCGGGAACGTTGGTCGAAAGCTTACTTTAAAAGGTTGCCCCGAGACAAAGCATTTAGAGTCAAACATTATGTGCAAAGAGTGCAAGTATGATAAAAAAATTACAAGTGTCTTACCCCTACTATTTGTTTTAAATTGGTTCATTTCAAGTATAGGAAATTTTGAAAAGGCATTGCATTGCTTATGTGGAACTAGGGCCAAACACTAAGTTTGGTGTTCAGGAGCTGCGAAAAGACTCTTATAATTTGATCCGGATTTTAATCTTGATTGTCAAGTTTAATGTTGCTCAATGAATTGATAGAAAAGGGTGTACAATTGCATGAATCACCCAGTTTTAATCAACCTGAGAAAGTGTGATGTTTCAAAATAATTGTTCTTTGATTCCACTAATTTGTTACTTGATCTTTACTGGTTTATTTTAGTTTTGTTTGGTTGCTTGGGGATAAGCAACACCTTAAGTTTGGTGTTGTGATGCCTTGGCATTTTTAGTATATTTTTAGTATAAATTTCTAATAATTTATTTAGTTTTATTAGTATTTCGTTTGGTTTTAGATTAATTTAATTAGTTTAAAGTTAATTTAAATTCCTAGTATTATTTTATACGTTTTTGGTAATTTTGGGTTTAATTTTCAGGAAAACTAGGATCATTGTGGACAAATCCAAGTCTCCGGCGTAAGGCGCCTCACTAGGCGCCCAATTAGAAACATCAAGGCGCAAGGCGCCCCATTTTGCGCCCTTAGAAAAGTAGCAGACGCTGTGCGCCTCATTTAAATCAAAGTGCTTATGGACAAGGGTCATATGACCCTTTGAAGTTTGAAGAAAAGCACATGCTTTGTGCCTCATCACTTGCGCTGAATCAAGGAAAAGCATTATGGTCATATGACCCCTGGAAGAAGATTAATTAAATTAAAGAACTAGGGCGCTATGCGCCTGGCTTGGTGCGCCTTCACATGCCCGCAACGAAATACAAGGCGCAAGGCGCCAGCAATACCACGCCCCGCGCCCGTCTCGCGTGAGTCCAGTGTCTCGCGCCCGTTTGGAATTTTTTTCCTCACGCCTCGCGCCTTGTCACACGCACTGCGCCACCGAAACAGAACTGAATTGGAAGAATTGCACATATTGAGGCGCCCCGCACCCGTCCCATACGCCCCGCGCCCGAAGTAAATTGAAGGTCCGCGCTCCGCGTTCCCCTGAAGCACCGCTTATCAATTGATACCTAAAATCGTGCTATAATTAAGGATCATTTCAATTTCAAATCTTTGCATATCTTTTCGATGTTATCTCTAAAGTTAATTCCCGTTGTTTTAGGGATTGGAACAATTTGAATTCTAGGATTATTTTGCTTATAAATAGGACTAGAATGCAATCTTGGAGTTGGATCTTTGTTCTATCTTTTGTTTTACTCTACGTACTCTGTTCTTGGTTATTTTCATAAATAAATTCAGTTATTCGTTCTTCAAAATGTCTTCTAAATTTTATGCTTTGTTTTCTTTAATTATGAGTAACTAAACTCTTTGTTAGGGTAAGGGGATCGTATTACTATGAATTAATCCAATATTTGTGAACCTTTGAGTTTTATTAATTCAATTCAAGCAATTACCTTATTTGTATTGTGTTGTTCTGAGAATTGGGAAATCACTTTTCAACTTATCTGGGATTCATGCGTTTATTTGGGAAAATAAATTTGTGAATTAGCTTAAGGGAAATTGTCGGAAAGATTGATATCTAGGAATAGAATCAAGATTTTTGTGAACTTTGAATCAGTAAAAAAAATTTATCTTTTATTTGAAATGATTTGATCAAGGGATTGACTAATTGTTCTTAGAAAAAGTGTTAAATTACCAAGGAATTGGAATTGACAACTTAAGATTCGTTCATTGAATTGAGGTTTTAAAATACAGAGGTAAGCAAATACTTGGCTAATTTCAGAAAATACGTGAACCCCAATACCCTAACTCTTGTCCATTGGATTTTCTGTTAAACTTTTGCTGTTATTTTTATATTTTAATTTGTTTTATTTTAAAACCATTCACTCTCAATCTATCAATTTTTCTAACTAGGAAATTAATCAATAAAAGTTTTGCTCAATCCTTTAATCCTCGTGGGAACGATACCCACTCACCGTGGACTTTATTACTTGTACGATTCGGTGCACTTGCCGATACCCTATCACCGGTGATGTCTCAAACAATGTTTATGCGCCACCCGTGACGTCTTAACAATATACATGCGCCAATCAGTGACGTCTTAATTCACAACACAACATACACATATGTCACATAATTCATATAAACATCTATTATTATCATATATCTCATGTAAGCATAACATATAAACACATCATCATCCAAACAGCATTTAAACTTGCATACAAACCATATTTAACTCATACATATCATCTATACGGGTTGTAGAACGCATTAGGGTGCATAAAGGGTCAAAACAGTTCATTTTCGCACTAACAGCACTGTTGTAATCGATTACACGGGTTGGTAATCGATTACTGTAATCAATTACACGGACTGGTAATCGATTACTGTAATCGATTACGCAGCTCTGTAATCGATTAACAGAGAGCAGCGTTTTCTCGCGATTGGAAATTCAGACATCATAATCGATTACAAACCCGTGTAATCGATTACGAAGTCGTGAAATACGATTCTAGAGTTCCAAAAACACGATTTTCAATAGCCATTGGCCAAAATATGAATCTAACATCATCCCAATCGATAGAAAACATTGCGATACCAATATCAAACATAAAAACACGTTTAGAACACTTTTCATTTTGTAAAACCCCTTTCTTTTTCAAAATCAATTTCATAAATCAACCCTTTCATGAACCCTAATGGGAAGAACAACAACATCATTCAAAACTTCATTAATTTATCAACAGTCATGCAATTACATAATATTTAGAATGCCTAACCCCTACCTCTTGTAGATTTCCTATGCAATGTGTAGAGACACCCTTTCCCGACGTAGAACGCGTTCTCACTTTCTCTCACTAGCCCTACGAACGGTAGGAATACAAAGATGGCTCCTTTTCAAGAATTGCAATCGGTAGAAAGGTTCTATTTGATGAGAGGATTAAGAATATGTAATTTGTTTTGTGATCGAGTAAGGTTTGATATGAGAGAGTGTTTGGAGTGTTTCTGAAATAGGGATTTAGGGTTTCTCAAGTGGTGGCTCGGTTATATATGGTTTAGAGTCATCGTGGGGCCCGAACGACACTTAAAACGTACTAAAAACACACTCTGTGCACGTCGTAATCGATTACCACGAGATGGTAATCGATTACGGTAATCGATTACAGACAGGATGTAATCGATTACGGTAATCAATTACAGACAGGATGTAATAGATTACCGACAGCAAAAATGCCCAGATATGAAGACCAAAGGGCTGTAATTGATTACCATCCCGTGGTAATCGATTACAAGGCTACCAAATAGCCTCAAAGCACCCCAAAAACATCCCAACTCGTGCTATAAACATCCATACATCATTCCTTACATCATGCATCATCTAAACATCAATTAAAACATATATATGCACCTAAATCACCCAACATAAAATGAATACACATGAACATACACCTAAATCACATAGCACATGATGAACACACACATAAATCATATAACACATATACATACACTTAGATCACATAACACATAGTAAACATATATATATATATATATCACCTAACACGTAATGATTATTAGAAGAAACTTATCCACCCAAACCTAATTAAATCCTAACCAAGGTCAATTACCCTTAATCTCACTTAATTAGGACTTAATGAAAGTCGAGGTGTTACATGGGGAGGTTTGATAAACCATATTTTCATGCTATTTTTCCCTCATAACTTGAATGATTGTAAGCTCTTAATTAGGCTTACCTTGGCTTCTTATGCTATATTTGATTCACATTACCGGTTCGAGTATTAGTACCATTTTGTGTACTAATCACTCTAGTTGATGCCACTTGTGCGTTTTATATGTTTTTGTTCGTGTTATGGCTTTTCAGGAACAGGTAATTGGAAGATGTTTTGGAAGTTGCATTTGGAAACCAAGAAAAAGCCAAGTCACCACCCCAGCAACGGAAGGACCGCCTAGGCGGTAATGCAGGTCGTCCAGGCGGTCGAGCGCGTGCTGCCTTCTCTTTTGGGACGCGCTCTCTTTTGCCAACGACCCAGGCGGTGCTGAGGACTGCCCAGGCGGTCGTGTCCGAACCAGATCCAATTTTCAGCGGCCCAAGAGAGCAACATTTGGAATTCTATAAATAGGCCTTTTGTAGTTAGGTCTAGATCATCATATCTTTTGCTTGCCTTTTACTTTTGTATTCACTTTTACACTGGTACTCTGGTCGTTTTAGGATTTACTTTTCCAAGGCTTTCAGTTCTTCGTTCACCATTCTGGTTCTGGGTGTTCTTTACTTTAAGCTTTTACATACAGTTCTCTGGGATTACATCCCTCTTTGTTTTCTAGCTTTTGAGTACTGGTTTAATTTCATTGTCTTTGCTTTCGATTAATTCCAGTTATTGTCTTTACATTAAACCTTGTTTCTTGTGAGAGTTCACTTTGAATCTCTCCCTCGTTTTTCATTAATATAAAGTTTTTATTTAGCAATCTCTCTTCTTTTCTTTTCGAGCTTATTTCAATTTAAGTCTTTAATCCTGTTTTTCTTTACATTCCTGTTTTTTGTCAATTCATGTCAATTTACTTATTTCAATTTCCTTTACTTGCTTCCAATTTAATTTCTTTGCAAACCAAACCAAAACCCCCCTTTTTATTTATTGCTAAGTTTAAATCAATGAATGCCACACAGATTCCTTGAGATACGACCTGAGTCAGTCTTACTACTTGCTAGCAAGCTTGTATTGAGATTAATTTAGCAACAAAACCCTTTTTCAAACCCTTCTTCTGAATTGCACTAGAGTACCGGAGAAATAACGACGCTTCGGGGTTCTATCATACGCGGTGCTCAAGCTTAGCTTAGTACCGAAGCCACGTTGCAATGCTCCCCAAAACCTCGAGTTAAACCTTGAATCTCGGTCAGAGACGATCGATGTAGGCAGTCCGTGTAGGCGGATGATCCAGTCGATGTACATTTGGGCCAGTTTCTCCAATGGGTAACTCATCCGTACCGGTAAAAAGTGTGCAGATTTGGTCTACCTGTCCACAATGACCCAAATTGCGTCGACCTTCCTTTGAGTCAGGGGTAACCCCGTCACGAAATCCATCGTGATGTGTTCCCATTTCCACTCCGGAATAGGAAGGGGGTTTAGAACTCCGGCTGGCTTCTGGTGTTCGGCCTTTATCCTCTGGCAAGTCAAGCACTTACCCACAAACTGTACCACATCCTTCTTCAATCCAGGCCTCCAAAAACGCTCCTTCAGGTCATTATACATCTTCATCATCCTCGGGTGTATAGTGAACTGGCTCCGGTGCGACTCCTAGAGTATGTCCTCGCGCAAACCCTGGCCCTTAGGCACGCAAATCCGTCCATTGAATCTCCAAAGGTCGTCTGATCCCTGCTCAAACCCATGTATCTTGCCTTGTCGTACCGCTTCGAGCATCTCTTGAAATTCCCGGTCTTGCGGTTCCTTTTCGGCCTGCTCAACCCGTCGCTTGAATTCGCTCGTGGTGACCAAAAGATGAAACTTTATACTCTTCGGGGTCTAGTCCATGCTGAGATTCATGTTCTCCAGTTGTTGTACTAGCTCCAATTCCTTCATCATCATCCAAGCCGCATGCAACGTCTTTCGACTTAAACGCGTCGACTACCACGTTAGCCTTTCCAGGGTGGTAGTGGAGCGTGAAGTCGAAGTCCTTACGGAACTCCATCCAGCGGTGTTGCCTCATGGTGAGCTCCTTTTGATCGAAAAGGTACTTGAGACTCTTGTGATCCGAGAACACTTCAAACTTTGTTCCGAAAAGGTGGTGTCTCCACATCTTTAGAGCCGATACCACCGCTGCCAATTCCAGATCGTGTGTCGGATAGTTAAGTTCGTGCGGTCGAAGTTGTCGTGATCCGTAGGCCACCGGTCTACCTTGCTGCATTAAAACGAAACCTAATCCTCGTCCGGAAGCATCGCAGTACACCTCGAACGGTTGTTCGGGATCCGGAAGTGTCAATACCGAGGCTTAAGTCAGTCTTTTCTTCAATTCCTGAAAACTTTGCTCGCAAGCTTCATTCCACACAAACGGAGCATTCTTCTTGGTAAGCTTTGTCATCGGTGCTGAAATCTGAGAAAACCCTTGAATAAATCTTCGGTAATACCCCGCAAGTCCTAAGAAACTCCTGATCTCGGTTGCCGTGGTTGGTCGCTCTCACTCTATTACTACTCTAACCTTTGCTGGGTCCATTGCAATGCCTTCTTGAGACACCACATGTCCCAAGAATTGAACCTCTCTCAGCCAAAACTCGCACTTAGAGAGTTTTGCATACAATCTCCGATCGGCCAAAATGCCCAGAACCGTCTTCAAGTGCTCGGCATGTTCCTCCTCCGACTTTGAGTAGACCAGAATGTCGTCGATGAAGACCACCACAAATCAATCCAAGTATTCCCTGAACACTCGATTCATATAGTTCATAAAAACAGCAGGCGCATTTGTGAGTCCAAAAGACATCACCGTGAACTCAAAATGGCCATACCGCGATCTAAAGGCTGTCTTCGGGATGTCGGCTTCCCGAACTCGAATTTGATGATATCCGAACCGTAGATCTATCTTTGAAAATTGCTCCCCGCAGTTGGTCCATGAGGTTGTCGATCCGCGACAACAGGTACTTATTCTTGATGGTTACCTTGTTTAATTGCCGGTAGTCTATGCAAAGCCTCATCGTTCCGTCCTTCTTCCTCACAAATAACACAGGTGCTCCCCACGGCGATGCGCTTGGGCTTATGAAGCGCTTCTCTAGCAAGTCCTCCAATTGTGCCTTCAATTCCTTAAGCTCGGCGGGAGCCGTCCTGTACGAGGCGATGGAGATGGGACCCGCTCTAGGGACGAGGTATATGGAGAACTCTACCTCCCGCTCGGGCGGAAACTCTGGTATCTCTTCGGGAAAGACCTCCGGAAAATCGCAAACCACCCGGATGTCCTCAATCCTCTTCTCTTTACCAACTGTAGCTGAGGCGAACGTGGCGAATTCCTGGTTATCCACTCAACAACTGTATAGGGACGTTTGGGAACTAGAGGAACCTTCTGAGTTAAGAATTCTACTTTGGTCAAGTTTCTTTAAGTCGTCGGGGAAAAGGACAGTCTTTGAATCACAAACTAGCATAAGCCGGTTTAGTCTCAGCCAATCCATCCCTAGGATAATGTCTAGCCCAGTTAGGGGTATGCATATCAAATCAGCCCTAAAGGTTCTCCCTAACAAAACAAAAATGCACCAAAAAATGCATGATGAGGTATTAACATGTGAAGAAGTTGGGGTGGATACATGCAAAGTGTATGGTAGGGCAGTAAGTGGCAACTTAACTCTCTCAACGCATGTATTAGCTATTAAAGAATGCGATGCGCCAGAATCATATAAAACAGTTAAAATATCTCCGGACAACCTACACTCACCTTGGATCAGCTCTCCCGCTGCCCGGGTCTGCTCTACCGTAACCGCGAACACACGAGCTTTACGCGGCTGCTGTTGGTTTCCTCCCTGGGGGCAGAATCTTGCATAGTGTCCCTTCTGTCCGCACGAGAAACAAGCTGGGCAGTCCCCAAGATGCTTCAAGCCGCATCGACCACAACGGTTCTGTTGTTGCATGAATGGCGCTGGAGGTCTAGCTGCAGGCTCGGTAGGGCGAGCATGTTGAGGTTGCCTAGCCGCGTTAGGTCTCGGCTGGGGCGGCGGCCGCCTGTGTTGTTGTAGCTGCCTCTGTTGTGGAGGAAAGTGTTGCTGGGGCGGTTGAGGGCGGAATTGGGGTTAGCTCGGCGGCACCGGCACTCTAAGCCTTCCCTGGTGGTGGTGGAAACGAGGGTGGCGCCTCTGGGGTGGTCGTCGTACTGAACAGGAGGCAGGGCCCTATGTACTTGGCTAGGACCCGCCTCGTCGAACCTCCTATTTTTCCCGGCCTCCCGCTCGACCTCAACTCTCCGCTGGGAGCTCCGCTCTTGGGCTATGCACATGTTCACCACATCGGCATAGCTTCGGAGGTTGCGGTTCACCATCCACTGGTTCAGGTCCGCCCTCAGCCCTTGCTCATATCTTATGCACTTCCATTCCTCATCTGGGTTCAGCCGGTGGGTCTGAGGGTAGCGGCATAGCCGGTCAAACTTGCCTGTGTACTCCAGAATCGTCATATCCCCTTGCACCAGCTCGAGGAACTCCTTGTCTTTGGCATCCCGCACTGTCCTGGCAAAGTACTTCTCATAAAAGGCTGCTTTGAAGCCTTCCCAGGATAGCTCAGCCCCCACGGGCTGCAGCACTGGCCGCACGGCCTCCCACCAGGATTCAGCCTGGTCTTTCAGCTCCCGAGTGGCGAACTTCACCTTCTGCGCCTCGGTCAGAGTGATGTCCTCGAAGATGCGCTATATGCCTCGGACCCATCCGTCGGCTATGTCGGGGTCCAGCTCCCCGCGGAAGACAGGGGGAGTCCTCTGCCTGAACTCCATGTACCGGCGGGATTCCTCGCTTCCCGTCTGCGGTTGTCCACGCCGGGCTTCCATAGCCTGCGCCATTCTCACGGACGCTTCGGCTTGGGCTCTCATAGCTTGTATGGCCTCTTGGAGGTCAGGTGCATCCCGGCGTCGTCGTGGAGGCATCACGTTCAGTCAATACCTGCACAGCTAATGAGTTAATCAGGCTCACGTCAATGCAGATCATTGGAGAAGTAATGGCACACACAACAGATAGATTCAAGGAAAACAGGGCTCAAAGAATGACAACTAAGGGAAGGA
This sequence comes from Aeschynomene evenia, assembly GCA_013621005.1. Lineage (NCBI taxonomy): Eukaryota > Viridiplantae > Streptophyta > Magnoliopsida > Fabales > Fabaceae > Aeschynomene > Aeschynomene evenia. The sequence goes on along the minus strand of RYYW01000189.1, from coordinate 66,132 downwards.
ATTAAGCTCAATCCTCAGGCTCAATTGGACCGAACTGCTCTGATACCAAAAATGTAACATCCCAATTTATCAACTATGTCATAGACATAATTAACAATTTGCAATGTTACAGAACACCCAAAAACCCCATGTTTTTTTTTTGTAAGCAAAATATATTTTCTCAACCCGGTGTAAAAGATAAATCGATAGCGAGACTCAAAAGCCATGACCAATCAGATTCAATAGCACAAATAGATATCCTGGATAAGCGTCTAGAGTAATACTGGAAAATGCCAACAATATAATAAAGGCCCATACAACCATGGCCATGATAGTACTATATAACATAAGCATCAGAATGAAATATAAAAGGTTCAAGTGTATCAGGATCCTGTTTAACACATGCTAAGAAAATAAAGGAGCTGACATGATCAAAATAAACAAGTCTGAAATCCTGGTCCGAATATACAAAAGAGGACTCAGGTAAAACTGTAGTGTTGTCAATACATATACATGTCAATAAAGAGTAAAATCCCACGAAGGGGTACAAAAGCTCCATAATATAACTTATAAACAAAAGGAAACGAAATAAGGGTCAGCAGTCCAGGGGGGGTCAGCACATAATCTACTAGCACTCCCGGCATCCTCGCTCATGTCTGAGCTCGGGGCAGGGGAAGACACCTCAGACTCCACTAGTATGTAGTCATTCTGGTAGCCCTCATCCTCCTCTGGGTCCGTCTCGACCGACTCTGAAGCGAGAGAAGGTGGCGGAGGTGGTGGTGGAGAGGCAGGCACAGGTGTCGGAGCTGGAGCTGGGACGGGAGCAGGGGCAGTGTACCTCGGAACTAACTCTGGGATGAAGAAACGATGTACCCCGGAGATAGTGGACGCAATTGTCACCGCACCGGTGGCCCGCGTGTAGTTGGCCCATGCAATATCATACGTCGTGGTGCGGCGGGGGCGGCGGCGGCTGCTCCATCTGGAATCGAATCATCGTAAAGAAAGCGTAGAACAGGGATGTCTTAGTGAGTTACATTGAGCACACGGATCTACGTGCTCGATGTTATCGATTCTAGCCAGTCAAAGTAATACTTGTACAAACTGAATTTTAACTTTCTCAAAAACTCAAGTGCTTACTTTGACTGGACCAAACAACTTAGTGATTCGTTTCTAAGGGGACCTAAGTGTCTTTCTAAGTTCTCGCGGTTCCCTCAATATACAAGTAATGCTCACCCCTCTCGTATATCATCACAGCCAACCATAACAATCTCATACTCATAGTGATCACAAAATCATAATCTAGCAGCAATATAAATTATTAGGCAACATGTCATAATTTCTTAACATCATTCATATCAGTAAAACATACACAAAGACACTTCAAATTGGCATATCCGATCTCACCCAACTTCCCGGATATCCATTACGACCTTGAGGTGTATCCGAATACACCCAGCTCCTAGATACCCTCTAATGGCGTATTCGAATGCACCCAACTCCTGAATAGCCGAGAACGGCATACCCGAATTCACCCAACTTCCCGGGCAGACGTGATGAGCATACCCAAACTCACCCAACTTCCCGGGCAGCCCTTAAACACTTCAATCCTCCAACTCAATACAACCATATGCAAATGTACAAGTCTCTACATATTCAGCTCAATAATCAATTAACTTTATGCATTATGGGACATATCTTCACTTTTCATAAAAAACTCATAATCAATTAAATAGGAAAGGAGGCATTCTACTTCACACATTATCATACCATTAATTTACATCCCATTATTCAAATTAACCATCACACATCATAGCATATACTTTCAAGATTCACGACTAAGCATCTCATCAATCATGATTCACAGTTCAATCATTCTTAACTTCGCACTTTTACAGTCTTAAGCATGTATATCGATTTCAAAGTTGCATGTACTTCACAAATTCACACATAACTTAGCATACTCTCACTACTATCGTGGTTATGTATTACATTCCCCTAAAACAGCCCATGCAGACTTCTTACGTCAATATAATCATTTATGCATGCTCATGAACATATAAGAGTTAAACCTTCATTACAACTCTTTAATAATTGCTCCACGAGCGTCAAAATTCACCAACTCAGCATTTAGCACATAATACGGGTATTCAACATCATTAAATTTCCCTTCTCTATTTATTTATGCATTCCATTGATTTACGGGCTACTACATGCAATTTTTCACAAACCTCAGCACCTTTGATCTTAAAGTATATGAAATACTTTTTCCAAGGTTCATTTCTTATCTTTAACTCAAACACCAAATCAAGGTTATTTCAAATCTATTTCCCTTATAAGTACTACTCATGGTGACACTTTATTTTCAAAACATATGATCCTTTCACAAAAGCATTTTCCAAAGAGTTCTCACAATCTTTAACAACTCAAAATCATACAATTACATATATATATATATATATATATATATATATATTCTGAAGACTAGGGAAACATTTAAACCACACATAGCATATTTTTCTAAAGATTCAACACATATATACAAGTAGAAAATTATTTCGGGAAAACGGGAAAACGGAAAATGTGGGGCTACAAAACTGTCCCCTGCCACAGAGCTGACCGCCTGGGCGGTCCTGCCACCGCCTGAGTGGTCATGACCGCCTGGGCGGTCCCGACACCGCCTCGGCGGTCTCAGCTGAGTTTTCTTGCCCAATGCGAGGAGCAGACCGCCTGGGTGGTCGCACCACCGCCTGAGCGGCCCGAAACTGCAGAATCTGCAGAAACAAAGCTCCCAGCTCTCTCAACTCGTCCCTAACCTCAACCCTTTCACCCCAAACATCAGAAACTCACGAAAATCACTCACACACACATGCAACAGCAACCAACAATCACATTCTCAATGGGACACATGCAAAAAAAATCAATCACACACACACACTTGCAATATTCAAACATGCAACATCATCTTTCCACACCACCATCAACCATGGACATGGAAGCTCAACAAGAACGAATATGGAGCTCAGATTCTCAGTGATAAACAGCAGCAAAGCCACATGTAAGAAGGAAAAATAATGCACCAAGAGATAGTATGAGTAACTCACCAAGATTCTTGAAGGGAAAGCACAAAGAAGATGGTTGATGGTGGTTTCTCTAGAGCTCTAGGAGGCTGGCAGAAAATGGGGTTGAAATGGGGGAGAAGAGCTTCTGAAGTTGTGTGTTCTTTGTGAAAATGAAATTGTGATTAAGGGGGGATGGTTGGCCGAGACTTAAAGGCCAATAGGGGTGTTTTTGTTTTAATTTTTGTGTTGTTGTAGTGTTAAATGTGTCTGGGTAGTGAGTATGAGTATGTGTTTGAGTATGATTGTGATTAAGAAATTGCAACTAAAATTTTGTGGTGAGAGTTTAATAATTTTGGAAAGCTCAGGGTCCTCAAAAGTGGTTCCGGTTGTGTTTAGGATCAAGCTCAGGTCACTCACTTACTCACTAAACATTCAATATTTAAAATAAGAAAATGACATATGATCGTTACGAAAATTTTCTTAATATTATGAGACTCTCAATAAGTCTAAAATAATTATTTCGCTATATTATTAATTTCACATTATTTATATATATATCAAAAGAATTTTGCCAAAATCATGAAAATGTGAAATTCATTAATAATAGCTCTAAAATCATAACTCTCCAATATTGGTGGGATTATTTTCTAATTATTTTCTAAACACCAATTTGAGACTCTCAAATAAATATTAAGGTCTCAACAAAATTTTTTTATAACGATCATCGCCTCTCTCATGGGCTCTCTAGATCATACACTAATAATATTAAGTCTGTCTTGCTTCTCAAGCAAACTTAAATTATTATGTCATTACTTATAGCACATATGTAACACTTACTCACATAACACAATTACATGTACACACATACATATATATATATATACCATCCAACCTCATGTCACTAATACATGTATATTTATTCTACATATATACATATATGCACCCATATACATATACATATACATATATATAAATAAAATCATATATGTAAATAAAAGTATATACATAATTAGTACATATATATACTTCTAATATAATATATAATTCTAAGCATGTGCCTCATAATTCAATTCTTAAAGTTCCATACAATTTCACAATGAAGCATTTTAATTTCAGAGAGAACAGGACCATAAGAGGCAATGTTATCTAATTTGACAGTAAGCGGGCCGCTTGGGCGGTTGTGCCCACAGTTGGGGCGGTCACAACCGCCTGGGCGGAGGTAAGGGTGCCTGGGCGGTGGCCTGTTGCAACAGAGTGCGAATTCTGTACTCTGCACTCTCCCTTGAGCTCCCATTTTATCAATACAATCCCAAATCATCACAATGCAAATACTAATGGATCACACACATAATACACACCAGAAACTCAATCACACATAATCAACTAACACATTTTACACAATCTCATCAGCAACACAGTCATCAACACCAATTAAATTCATCAAATATCATCGTTATATATATATAGGTCTAGTCACCCGTCATAAAAGTTCATGCTCGTGATCGGAATTACTATAAACCTGGGGTTGCTGGGTCATTGGTGTTACAACTCTTTCTCAAATCCCCTTAATTAAGGTATAATTAATTTCTCGAGGCCTTACATTCTCCCCCTCCTAAAAAGAATTTCGCCCTCGAAATTCAGTACCTCTGAAAAGAATCGGTTGTAGTCTCCTCATGTCTTTCTGCCTCTCCCATGTAAACTCTTCCGCTCTCCCCCGCCCCCAGGCCACCTTCACCAACAGAATAATCTTATTCCTTAATTTCTTGATGTCCTGGTCCACTATCCGTGTTGGTGGTAAGGGAAAGGTTAAGTCATCCTTTAGTTGTACTTCTTCAGTTCCTAATACATGGCTTGGGTCTGAATTGTATTTACGGAGTTGTGACACATGGAAGACATCATGAAGGTTGGATAAACTAGGAGGTAAGGCTATGCGATATGCAACTGGACCTATGTGACTCAAGATCTGAAATGGACCTAGGTATCTCGGATTTAGTTTCTTAACCTTGATTGCTCTGTCTATACCTGTGGTGGGGGTCACACGTAAAAACACATGATCTCCGACCTCAAACTCTAGTGGCCTACGCCGATGGTCCGCATAACTCTTTTGACGACTTTGAGCCGTCATGAGTCTTTCTCTGATCCTCTTAATCTGTTCAGTTTTCTCCCTTACTAAATCATGCCCTAGAGTACTCTTTTCACCCGGATCATACCAACATAATGGAGAAAGACACTTCCTACTGTATAGTGCTTTGAAAGGAGTCATTCCTATGCTAGTGTGGAAACTGTTATTGTAAGAGAACTCAACTAGGGGTAACATCTTATCCCAGCTGTTCTTTTCATCCAAGACACAAGACCTCAACATGTCCTCTAAAGTTTAAATTGTCCTCTTGAACTGTCCATCGGTTTGAGGATGATAAGCTGTACTCATACGTAACTCCGTTCCAAACGCCTTTTGCAAGGCTTCCCAGAAACGAGAAGTAAACCTCGGATCACGATCCGAGATAATACTCTCGGGTACCCCGTGTAACTTCACCACCTCACGTATGTATAAACTTGCTAATCTCTCCAAGGGGTACGTCGCCTTAATGGGTAAAAAGTGAGCAGACTTAGTCAATCGGTCCACTATCACCCATATGGCATCATTACCGGCTTGCGTTCTTGGCAAACCAACTACAAAGTCCATAGCTATACTTTCCCTTTTCCAATGAGGGATTTGTAGTGGTTGTAACATGCTAGGATCCTTCTGATGTACTATCTTCACCTTCTGACATACTAGACACCGGTTAACCCACTTTGATACCTCTTTCTTCATACCGGGCCACCAAATCATTCTCTTAAAATCCTGATACATCTTGGTAACCCCCGGATGAATGGTGAAATGGCTCTTATGAGCCTCCTCCAGAATGCTAGTCCGGAGGTCACCATGAGAAGGTACACAAATTCTACCCTTACACCTCCACAACCCGTCTCCGTCTTGATAAAACTCTTTCAGTCTCCCTTCTTGTACAACTTTCAAAATTCCTTTAAACTCCTCATCCGTCACCTGGGCTCGTGCAATATCTTCCTTAAACTTACTTGAGACCACAAGGTGGCTAACTCTCATGCTCACCAGGGTGAAGGATACTCCTAGATTAAGGTTTCTAAACTCTTCTAATTGCTCCATCTCCTTAACCATCATATGAGATACATGAAGCATCTTACGACTCAAGGCATCTGCCACTGCATTTGCCTTTCCAAGATGGTAATTCAAACCAAAATCATAATCCTTTAAAAACTCCATCCACCGCCGTTGCCTCATGTTTAACTCCTTCTGATCAAAGAGATACTTCAAACTCTTATGATCAGAGAAAACCTCAAATCTCACCCCGTATAAGTAGTGCCTCCAAATCCTTAAAGCAAAAACTATTGCTGCCAGCTCCAGGTCATGAGTAGGATAATTCACCTCATGTGGCTTCAAGCCTTCAATTGTCGTGAAGCATATGCCACTACTTGGTGATGTTGCATTAATACGCAACCCAACCCTTTTCCTGAAGCATCGCAATACACTTCAAAAGGTTCATTAGGATCGGGCACAACCAATACGGGTGTGGTGGTCAATATTTCCTTCAATTCCCTAAAACTCTTTTCACACTCCGCTGACCATACGAATGGGGAGTTCTTCCTAGTAAGCTTGGTCAAGGGTAAAGCAAGCTGTGAGAATCCCTTAATGAACCTACGGTAATAACTGGCCAAACCTAAGAAACTCCACACTTCCGTAACCGTGGTAGGTCTTGATAGAATCATAATCACATGCTTTTTTATCTCTTTGTTTGTGCATTTTAGTGGCAATAGTTGTCTTGATACTCGTTGTTATGTATTAATTGCTTCTTCATGTCATTCATCAAGCAATTCACAAATTGTTGCTAATTTTGCTTAAATGTCATTTATTTCTGATCATTCACTTCATGAGCATTCATTTAGTGTGTTTATGTGATTAGGAATTGGATTGGAGAACAAGGAAGGGAGCAAAAAGCTAGTGCAGAACTGCAGAATTCGCGGGCCAGCCATCCTGAGTCGCATGATAAGGGGAGGCGTTCCAGAATCCATGCCAATTGCAGCAGCTCGCTTGCGAACACCCCCGAGCTCGCCGGGGAGATACCCTGTTTCTCGCATGCGAAGTGCCCCAAGCTTGCATGCGAGCTTACGTCGTGCTGACAAGAATTTTTAATTGCAATTTAGTACCTTTTAGATTCCTATAATTTGCTATTTTGGGACATGTATTTATACCTCATGTCAGAGGTCATTGGCACGTTTTTCAACCCTAATTTAGTCACTTTCATATTTTGCTAGAGTTTTAGAGAGAGAAGCTCCAACTTCTCTCTAGGATTTTAGTTTTTTTCTTCATTTTGTCTCTAATTTCTGGTTTGATCCTTAAACTCTTGTTGACTCTTGCTCATTTCATTAATGCTATCTTGTTTCTTTCATTTAATGGCTGAGTAGTTTTCTTTTGTCTTGTCATTTTTGGTTTTCACCCTAGTGTGGCTATTTATGAGGCTTTTGATGCTTGTGATTAATATTCTAGTGTGTTTGATCATGTTCTTGGTTTAATATGAACTCCTACATGTATGTGGATTAATGTGATTGAGCAATAGATGTTTGATTGAGTTTATGAACATGGTTTTAATTCCGGATTAGGAATTTCATATTGGTTGATACATAGAATTTATCTTGGGACTGAGTCATTTCGGATTAGAAATGGTTAAATTCAAGTAATCTAAGTACTAACCTATGCACACCTTGTGTTTGTTGAATTGCATGTGTTAAAGTCAATGATTGAATAACCTAGCTAGGTGTAAATTCCTTGATGCCAAGTCTTTTTATTAATTAAGTTTACTTGTTTAATTGCTTTCTTTATCATCAAAGCCAAAATCCCCCATTGTTTTCGTTCTTAGCTCACATAGTGATCAATAGAAATTGCTTCTTTGAGAGCGGACTCGTGTTGACTTCCACTAGCTACTTAGATTGTGACTAGTCAATTTGGTTTTGGTACACTTCAACTCATTCTAAATTGAGCGGGGTGCTGGAGAGCTAAATGACGCTCCGGTACGTATTTGCTCCGGTCAATTTTTGGCGCCATTGCAGGGGAAGCTAATTTAGTTGATCATTGTGTTGTTTGTTTTTGCTTGTGTATATACTCCACTTTATTTTCTGTTTTTGTGCATATTAATTAGTATAGTATTTAGTTTTGTTTTATTGTATCTTCTTTAATCTTTCCACTATTGGTTATGGTCTCTATGAATGACTCTATTGCACACTGATTCGGCCTTACAACGCTTTAATCCCGAAATTGAAAGAACTTTGAGGGAAATAAGGCGTTCAAGGAGGTTCGAAGGTGTAGAGGACATAGAGCAACCTTTCGGTATACCGGGACGTTTTCTAAGTGAGGGTGCTAGTGTAGATACCGATATTGATAGTGCTTTTGGCCCTGAACGTTTTAACCTTTCTGTTAGTGTTTCAGGAAGCACAAGTTACATGGATGAGCAAGAACTCTCGATTATGGAGCTCACCGCTCCTGATGTGAACAACCAACCGCTTGGAATCATCTATCCGAATGTGGGGACTGACTTCGAATTGAAGAGGGCTTTGATCCATCGATTACCCAAGTTCCATGGGTTGTCGGGTGAGGACCCCCACCAACATCTCAAGGAGTTCCACTATGTTTGTGCCACCCTATGCCCTCAAGGTGTGGGGGAGGATCATGTAAAACTTTTCCCTTCTCTATAGAAGGAGCCGCCAAGCAATGGCTCCTCAATCTTCCAAATGGAGCTGTGACTTCTTGGCTAGGGATGAAGAGGGTCTTCTTGGAGAAGTACTGATGGGTGAGCGTCGCAACTCCCATAAATTTAATTATTTATAAACCAAATTCCCCTAATATAATTTAGTGGAAACCAAGGTCATCTCTCACAAGGAATGGCTAAGGAAGTAATACACGAGACTAGTCGTATGAGGGTTGTCACAAATTGGGGGATTTTTCTTGAATGCATGAATGTAAAATTGGAATGAAATAAGAATGATAAAAGCAGTGGTTTATGAGGTAGAACATTCATTAGGGTGTTTATCATTGGCTACAAAAGAATGCATGAGTTGATTAATTACGCCAGAGTTAGATCTAACCCTATTGTTGTGATTCTAAGAATTGATTGCCTAGAACAAGATTAATCAGTGAGATCTCACCTTTAGTTTCGTTTTCAACAATATTTAAAGCCAATCACATTAATCTAATTAAAGAGACTAATCAGCCAATTAATTAATCATTACCAATTCATGATATGTCATGCATCAATTAATCAACTAACACATGAACACAAGCCAATGAATTAGCCTAACTCAATCGAGTAAGCCAAGACAAAGGGTTAACACACACAATTTAAGATCTCAAATTATATGCCAAGAATGATAATGAAAACTTATGCAAGATCAAGAACAAAGCCTCAATTTGCCCCAATGATGTTCACACCCTCATAAACCACCAAGAGACTTAGTTACTCATGGAGGAAATATAAGGGCAGAAAATAAATTGGAATTAAAAGGAATTAAATGACTTGAACAATAAAGAGAAAGATTAAAGAAAGTAAAGGCTATGGAATATAAACGCAAATTGGAAAGATTGAAGAACGAATAACTGAATTAACTGTAAAGAGTAACTTACAAAACCCGAAGGGCTTGACGAATAACGTTAAAGTAACAGTGGAGGAAGGTAGAGCTAAACTAGGAAAAGAAAGTTGGAATCCTAATGGAAGAAACAAACTCTAACTAAAAGCCTAGGGTTGAAAGTAAGAAAACTAGGAAAAGAAAATAGTAAGAAGAAATTGAAGGTGTGAAGAGGTGTGAAGAAGAGATGTGGAAGTAGAGACATCATTTCTGATACATTAGCACTGCTTTATATAGAGTGAGCAGCCCCCAAACCCTAGCTAATTGTGCCCCCAGCTCGGCCTTGCAGATTGGTCTCTGCTGTAACAGAATTGCGGCGCGACGCTGGGGCGCTGATAGCGCGCTAGGGCGCTGGTGCTGTGCACGTGATTAGTTCTGCAGAGGTTCGGGCGCTGGGGCGCGCTGAGGGAGCTGGGGCGCTCGATGCCAGTCCTGGATTCCACTGCTCCGCTTCTTACTCAGTTCCTGATGTCTACTGCTCCAATAATTCCTATGACCTGCACCAAAAAATATAAAATACCCAAGATCAAGTGCAAGGGTCATCCTTGAATTGCAAAAACATCATAGAACTTATTACTTTAGCCTTTATTTTCATTAAGTCCCAAATAAATCCAAATTGTATTAAATACAATAAAAGGCTAAAATAGAGTAAAGAAATGCATACAATCATCCAAATTAAGGGCATAAAATATTAGCAATAACCACGTTATCAAGTACTTTCCGGCATCAAGGGCGGGTGCCATCCGGAAAGCAATTAGTTGAATCCAACAGTACCCCGGAGAGTCTTTGTATGAGTATTGGGAAAGATTCAACAAGCTTGTGGATAGCTGCCCCTTCCACCAAATCCAAGAGCCCCACCTCATTCAATACTTCTATGAGGGGCTCTCCTTCAATGATCGGTGCATTATTGATAGCTCATGTGGAGGAGCACTTTTGGACAAGTCTCCAACCGCCGCAAGGGAGTTGATTGACACCATTGCCTCCACCCATCAACAATTTGGCTCAAGAAACTACGCCACTTCAAAGGGTGTGAATGAAGTATACCCCACGGATCTCTCCCACCAACTTTCGGAGATGACAAGCGCCATCAAGCAACTTGCCATCACCCAACAAAAGCTCATGACCTACCCATCCTCTCCTTCCATCCAATAAGTGTGTGGGATTTGTGCGAGTGACCATCCCACTGACACTTGTCCTCAATTGATGGAGGAATACTATACCGTGGCCGCTACTTCTCAATTCCAAGCACATCAAGGGATTAGCCCGACGGTAACACCTACAATCCTTCTTGGAGAAACCACCCCAACCTTAGGTGGAGCAAACAAAACCAAGGTCAATCCTCAAACCCCAACAACTCTTACATGCAACCTTCAAACTTCAACAACCAACCAAGGTACCAACCACCTCACCAAAGGCAAACACACCTTCCCCCACCTAGGCAACCCCTCCCAATTCAAGCACCTATACCACCACCTCAACCAACCTCAAGCGAAAGCTCCGAACTCCAACAAGTCCTCAAAATGCTTGTAGAGCAAAATAAGCGCTATGATGAATTGAAGATTGAGATTCTACAAATGAAGAATTCACAACAAGCCTCTTCAAGTAATCAAGTGGCCTCCATACCTTCTCAAACCATCCCTAATCCGAAAGGGTATGTGCATGCAATCACTTTGAGATCGGGTGCTACTTTGCCCGATAGAGAGGTCTTTCAAAAAGAAGAAGAGCAAATGGTGGAACTAGAAGAAGAAGAGGAGGTGAAGAACGGAGCGGAAAAGGGTGGAGAGAAGGTAGTGGAAGAAGTGGGAACATCTTTTGAGGAGGAGCAACCAATCCGGTTGCCCTCCCCTCAAGTTCATCAAAGGGAAAAGAGGAGCAAGGTTGAGATGGATCCGGATCTCCTTGAAACATTCAAGAAGGTGGAAGTGAATATTCCTCTCTTGGACGCTATCAAACAAGTGCCTAAGTATGCCAAGTTTCTCAAGGACTTGTGTACTCACAAGAGGAAAATAAAAGGGGAGAAGACACAAGTAAACTCAACCTCACTTGCCCCACCACTTCCATAAAAATTTTAGGATCTGTTATCTTTTTCCATACCTTGTGTTATTGGAGGTTTGGCGGTGAAGGATGCTCTGGCTGATTTGGGGGCTGCCATCAACGTCATGCCTAAAGCCATCTATCAAGTACTCAACTTTGGAGAGCTGAAGCCTACCGGTTTGCTCCTTCAATTTGCAAACCGGAGTGTGCAAAGGCCCGAAGGACTCCTTGAAGATGTTTTGGTAAAGGTAAATGACCATATCTTCCCTGTGGATTTCTATGTTTTGAATACTGAGGACTCTGCTCCACTAGACCAGCAAACTCTCATCCTTGGCCGACCTTTCTTGAAAACCGCAAGAGCCAAGGTCGATGTGTTTGCCGGTACTTTAAACATTGAGTGTGGAGACTTGCAGGCTAGGTTTTGTCTCAAAATGGCTATGAAACATCCCTCCGAAACTCATTCAGTTTTCTCCCCTGACATAATTGAAGATTTGGTAAATGTTGAAGCGGAGGGATGGTTTCGAGAATTGGACAAAGACCTAACCTTGTTGGAATTTGATTCAAAAATGAGTACAAGTTGTGAAAATTGTCATGAAAGCTCAAAATTGTGCAAGGATTGTGAGGATGAATTTATTAAGGTGTTTGGGGATGATTTTGAAGTTTATGCCCCTGTTTTGGAAGATAAAAACTCATCCAACAACCTTTGCACAATAAAACAAAGTGAAGCAGTAAAAATTCTGCAGCAGAGCTCGCCCGCGAACTCCCCTGGAGTCGCATGCGAAGGAGACCCAACCTAGAATCAAAATCGAAATTTTGGTCCCTCGCATGCGAACCAAACTAAACTCGCCAGAGAGCAAGCTCATCCTACACTAAATTTTTGTCCAATTTCTTCACAACTTGAGCTTGTCTCATCCCTTTCCCCCCTTTCTTTGAAAAACTCTTTCCCTTCTGAAAAAGGATCAACTCTTGAACTAAAAACTCTTCCCCCTCATTTAAAATATGCTTTTTTGGGGGATTTTGAGTCACTTCCGATGATCATAGCTAATGGCTTGCCAACAGAACAAGAAATTAAACTTTTGGAAGTTTTGAAAAGTCATAAGCAAGCCATTGGATGGAATCTATCGGACATAGTCGGTATAAGCCCCAATATTTGTACTCATCGCATTTTTTTAGAAGAAGGGGCTAGACCGATTAGACAACCTCAGAGACGAATGAATCCACTCATTTTTGACGTGGTGAAAGAAGAGATTTCGAAGTTACTACAAGCTGGGATCATTTACCCTATCTCTAATAGCGAGTGGGTGAGCCCCGTGCAAGTAGTACCTAAGAAATCAGGAATAATTGTGGTAAAAAAAGAGAAGGAAGAGTTGATCCTAACTAGAGTTCAATACTCATGGCGAGTGTGTATTGATTACTGCCGCCTCAATAGTGTGACCCGCAAGGATCACTTTCCACTACCTTTCATAGACCAAATGTTGGAAAGACTTACGGGGCAATCACACTATTGCTTTTCTTGATGGATATTCGGGATACTTCCAAATACACATTTTCCCCGAAGACAAGGAAAAAACTACATTCACATGTCCTTTCGGAACCTATGCTTACAGTAGGATGCCGTTTGGATTATGTAATACACCTGGCACTCTTCAAAGATGTATGATGAGCATTTTCTCTGAGTTCATCGGTGATAGGATGCGAAATTCTGTGCATTCTTTATCCTTATATGTGCATCTTGTGTTCCTTAGTAGACTTATTAGCATTTGTTTGCCTTGTTTGTGATTCATGTGGTGTTTTGGTGGTTGAAGTAAAAAAAACCGGAGTTTTAAAGCGGATTCTAAGGTAGTACTTGGTCTTGTTATCTTTTAATGCACTTTTGGTTAGTGTTTTTGGATTTTAGGAACCTAGGTCGGGTCTACTTTGAGTCTCAGGAGCAGCAGGAGCAAAGGAGCGAAGGAGCATATGCACGGATGAGCCGGAGAAACCGCGCAAGATTTTCTGCCCAGGAAGTGGTCGCCAGCGACCAAGCAACCAGACATTCTGGTCGCCGGCGACCAATGCTCGAGAAGACAGGATTCTGGGCCTTTCTGTTTGTGGTCGCTGGCGATCTAGCGACCAGTCATTCTGGTCGCCAGCGACCACTGTGCGGCTGACAGCTTTTAATATTTTGTAATTTTTGCTTTTTGGTCCCTATCTTTAATTTCTTAATTTGGGACTTTTAATGTAAGGAGGGGGCACTTTTAGAACATTCTCTCATACACTATTAGGTCATCTTTCCCCTTTTAGCTCTCTAGAGAGAGAAGCTCCAACTTCTCTCTAGGTTTTTATTTTCTTTTCTACACATTTGATGTTCTTGGATACATTGGCTCTCTTGCATTTTTATTGATATCTAAATTTCAGTTCCTATTCTTGCCATCAATTTCTCTTCTTATTTCATTTTCTAATTGCTTCATGTGTGAGTAGTTCTCTTGGTGCTTGGTGTTGAGATAGTGTTAGAACCTATTTTCCCTTGAAGCTTGCTATTTAATTCTTTGGGTTGCTCCCTATTTTCTTGGTTGAATGCTATTAAAATTTGTATGTGTCGATTAATGCTTGCAAGTTTTGGTTGCACTCTTGGACACCAATTGATTTCTTGATTAGGGAATTAATTTGTGTTCTTGGGGTTTTGGGTTTTTGATATGGATTAATATCTTATGCCTACGACTAGGAGAGTTGGGCTTATTCTTGATTGGGAATTGGATTTGCATGTGTCTAGGTTAATTTAGCTTAATTGGTTTGGATTAGAATCTATTAAGTTATTTATTTTCCATGCATGTGTAGATTGCACCCCATGTGTTTGATAAAATGCTTATGTGAGTTTATGATAGGGAAAATGTGATTTACACACTACTCAACACCAAGACCTCTTTTATCTTGTTAATATCTTACATTACATAGTTACACAATATCTTACATAATCCCCAAACTTTATTTACATATACTATACATATTAAGATCAATTGTTTAAGCCTCCTTTGAGAAACGACTTGGGTTAGCTAACTATACTCTATGGTTAATTAATTCAATATCTCTTTTGCTCTTTAAACTCTAAATTGATTTGTGAGTTAGAGGAATTAACGACGCCTCTAGTATCACTATCAATTTTTGGCGCCGTTGCCGGGGAGGTTCAAGATTTTATCTTTGTGCATAGTTACTTTTATTCTATACTTACATATAAACAAAAACACAAAAATACAATAATTTTCTGCATATTTTCTATTTAGTGCAGAACTTTTTTTTTCTTCAATATTTCGTTTTCATGTTGCCTTTGTTTTATATGCTTTCTATGAATGACTCGATCGCACCATGATCAACCACTAGAACGTTTCGACTCCGAAATTGAGAGGACCTTAAGAAATTTAAGGCGTTCAAGAAGGGTTGAGGGTGTGGAGGACATCGAGCATAATCTCGTTTTACCTACTCAATCATTTAGTGAAGGTGCTAGTGTTAGTAGCGACTTAGATAGTTTTTTCAGTCCGTAACCTTTTAACTTTTCTGTTAGTGTTTCAGGTGAAAGCTCTTTCATGGCCGATCGAGACCTCACCTTGAGGGAGTTAGCGGCTCCCGATCTCACGCAACAACCACTTGGGATCATCTATCCCAATGAGGATGCCGACTTTGAGCTCAAGGGGGCTTTAATCCATTGGCTCCCTAAGTTCAATGGACTTGCCGGAGAGGACCCCAACCAACATCTCAAAGAGTTTCACATAGTGTGCGCCACCCTTCGTCCTCAAGGGCTGGATGAAGATTTGGTGAAGCTCCACGCCTTTCCTTTCTCATTAGAGGGGTCCGCCAAGCAATGGTTACTCAACCTTCCAAATGGAGCGGTAAATTCATGGCTCACAATGAAGCGGGTGTTCTTGGAGAAATATTTTCCCGCCTCAAGAACAAGCTCCATCCGGAAGGAGATTTGTGGGATCCGGCAAAGACAAGGAGAGACCTTGTATGAGTATTGGGAGCGGTTTAACAAGTTGTTAGCAAGTTGCCCGTTCCATCAAATTCAAGAGAACCATCTCATACAATATTTCTACGAAGGTCTCACTCCGGCGGATAGGGGCACCATCGATTCTTCTAGTGGAGGTGCCCTCATGAACAAAACTCCAACTCAAGCAAGGGAGTTAATTGAGACCATCACGACCAACTACCAACAATTCGGGACAAGAGATTCCTATGGTTCAAGGGGAGTGAATGAGGTGCGACAACGGAGTCAAGTGGATTGTACAAGAAATTGGATGAGATCTCCGTGTTCATGAAACAACTAGCCCTCAACCACCACAAACCACCTTCCACCTCTAACCTTGAGATGCAACCGGTATGTGGGATATGTGCTAGTGAGCATCCCACGGACACTTGCCCCCAACTCATGGATGACCCCACTTCGGTAGCCGCCGCTCAACCATACATGCAAAGACCCCCCTTCAATTCAAATAATCCACCCATGGGAAACACATACAACCCCTCATGGAGAAACCACCCAAACCTTAGGTGGGGAATACCCAAAATGTCCAAAACAATCCTTATTCCCAACCCACCTACGGGCAAGCTTCAAATCAACAACCATACCAACAACCACCTCCCAAATACCAAGCTCCACATCAAAAGCCAAATCCAAATCCACAAACCCTACTCACCGGTCCTAAAACTCCTCTCCAAATTCTAGCCCCACCACCTCCCAACAAAAACACTCAACCTCCTCCCAACACCGAGGTGGAAAATCCCGCCATGCAACAAATCCTCAAGTTGCTCATGGAACAAAAGCAATAAACCGACGCTCTCCTCCATCAACAAAATGAGATGCAAAGGAAGATCCTTCAATTGGAGAGTGCCCAAGCAACTTCTTCCTCAAGCAATCAAGGAGGACACATTCCCGCTCAACCACTCCCAAACCCAAAAGGGGATGTGAATGCCATCACACTTCGTTCCGGAGCTACTTTACCGGAAAGGGAAGTCTTGAACAAAGATGAGGAGGATGGCAAGAGGAAGGAAAAAGGGAAAGAGAAGATAATGGTGGAAGAGGAGCACAAGGAAGAGGATGGCCATTCCCTGAAATCATTAGAGGAGGCAAGAAGAAGCAAGTGGAGATGGACCCGGATCTATTGGAGACTTTCAAAAAGGTGGAGGTCAACATTCCCCTTTTGGATGCTATTCAACAAGTCCCCAAATACGCTAAGTTCCTCAAAGAGCTTTGTACTCACAACTGGAAGATCAAGGAGGCAAAGGCTCAAGCGGAGGTGGCAATGTTGTCTCCTGCTTTGCCTCAAAAGTTCCAAGATCCAGGAAAGTTTTCCATACCTTGCGTTGTGGGTCAAATGGTCATCAAGGATGCACTTGCGGATTTGGGAGCGGGGATCATTGTCATGCCTAAAGCCATCTACCAAGCCCTCAATTTCGGCGAGCTCAAGCCCACCGGTTTGCTTCTCCATTTTGCGAACCGGAGCATTCAAAAGTCGGAAGGGATTCTTGAGGATGTGCTTGTTAAGGTAAATGAGTTGATTTTTCCCGTTGACTTCTATGTTTTGGACACCAATGATGATGTTCCATTGGACCAACATACACTCATACTTGGCCGACCTTTTCTCAAAACCGCTAAGGCCAAGGTAGATGTGTATGCGGGGACATTGGACTTAGAGTGTGGTGACTTGAAAGCTCGTTTTTGTCTAAAGGAAGCAATGAAACACCCCTCGGAGACTCACTCCATTTTTTCTGTGGATATTATTGATGAACTTGTCGAGGATGAGGTAGAGGGGTGGTTTCAAAGCTTTGAGTCTTCTAGTATCTTAGACAATACTTCGAGTTTCATTTCTTGTGAAAAATGCTTGGAAGAAGGTGGATTGTGCACAAGTTGTGAAAAAGAGGATTTGGAACTCTTTGGAGAAAATTCTATGAAAAATTGCTTGGACGATGTTGACTCGTCACTACTTAAGGAGGACTCCATAATTAGTGAAGAGGACAACAACAAAAAGAGAAAATATGATGTGCCAATCCCACCAATTCCAAGCACTTTGGAAAATTTGGTGTGTGTTGCAAATTCTTCTTCTCCCTCTCCCACCCCTTTGGAAAGTTTGGAACTAAAACCACTCCCCCCTCATTTAAAATATGCATTCTTGGGGGACTCTGAGTCTTTTCCGGTGATTATAGCCAATGGTTTGCCTAAAGAGGATGAAATCAAGCTTTTGGATGTTTTAAAAATGCACATGCAAGCCATTGGTTGGAATCTCTCGGACCTTGTCGGTATTAGCCCTTCAATTTGTACCAACCGTATCTTTTTGGAAGAAGGGGCTAGACCGATTCGGCAACCTCAGAGGAGAGTGAACCCTCTCATTTTTAATGTGGTCAAAAAAGAGATTTCTAAGTTACTACAAGCGGGAATCATCTATCCTATTTCTGATAGTGAATGGGTGAGTCCGGTGCAAGTAGTGCCTAAGAAATCCGGAATTACTGTGGTTAAAAAAGAGAGGGACGAGTTGCTTACTACTAGAGTTAAAAATCGATGGCGGGTGTGTATTGATTATCGCCGCCTCAATAGTGTGACCCGCAAGGACCACTTTCCTTTGCCTTTTATTGATCAAATTGTTGGAAAGGCTTGCGGGACAGTCGCACTATTGTTTCTTGGATGGATTTTCCGGATACTTCCAAATTCATATTGCCCCTGAAGACCAGGAGAAAACTACTTTTACTTGTCCCTTTGGAACCTATGCTTACCGTAGGATGCCATTTGGACTATGTAACGCTCCTGGCACCTTTCAAAGATGCATGATGAGTATTTTTTCGGAATTTTTGGGCAAATGTTTGGAAGTGTTTATGGATGATTTTCACAGTATATGGGACCTCCTTTGAGGATTGCTTGCAAAGCCTCTCCCAAGTTTTGGAAAAGTGCATTAAAACAAACCTTGTGTTGAATTTCGAAAAATGTCACTTCATGGTGAACCAAGGTGTTGTTTTAGGCCACATTATTTCTAAGGAGGGTATTGCAGTAGATCCGGCAAAAGTTGAGGTCATTTCTTCTCTACCTTACCCTGCATGCGTGCGGGAGATTCGTTCCTTTTTGGGTCATGCAGGGTTTTATCGGCGCTTCATCAAGGACTTTAGTAAAATCGCCAAACCGCTGACCGATCTCCTCCAGAAAGATGCGGAGTTCTGATTTGGTGAGGAATGCAAGATTGCATTTGATAGCTTGAAGAGGAGCCTCACCTCCGCTCCGGTGGTGCAACCCCTCAATTGGGAGCTTCCGTTCGAGATCATGTGTGATGCTTCCAACTATGCGGTGGGCGCCACATTGGCACAACGGGAGGGTAAGATACCACTTGTAATTTCTTATGCTTCACGAGCTTTGGATGCGGCTCAGTCCAATTACACTGTCACGGAAAAATAGTTGCTTGCCATTGTCTTTGCTTTGGAAAAATTTCGTTCTTACATACTTGGCTCGCACGTGATAGTGTATACGGACCATTCCGCACTCAAGTTTTTGTTGAAAAAGCCGGATGCAAAGCCCCGCCTAATTAGGTGGATGCTTTTGCTTCAAGAGTTTAATTTGGAAATTCGGGATCGAAGCGGCAATCAAAACTTGGTTGCCGATCACTTGAGTCGAATAGAGCATCTTAAGGATGACTCATTTCCTCTCAATGATCGCTTCCCCGACGAGAAGCTTTTGAGCATCACTGTCACTTCTCCTTGGTTTGCGGACATCGCAAACTATTTGGCCGCCAAGGTGACCCCCACACACTTTTCAAAAGCCCAAGTGGCCAAACTCAAGTGTGATTCCAAGCAATATGTGTGGGATGATCCTTATTTATGGAAATTTTGCGAGGACCAAGTAGTGAGGCGATGTGTGCCAAACCATGAAATGGAGTCCGTTCTCAAGTTTTGTCACTCTCAAGCATGTGGTGGCCACTTCGGACCGCAACGCACCTCTCGAAAGATTTTAGAGTGCGGTCTCTATTGGCCATCACTCTTTAAAGACTCATTTGAATTTTGTAAAACGTGTGAGAGTTGTCAAAGGGCGGGGAAAATATCCAGGAAGAACGAAATGCCCCAACAACCTGTGTTGTTTTGTGAAATTTTTTATGTGTGGGGAATCGACTTCATGGGTCCTTTTCCCGTTTCCTCTGGTTTTGCATATATATTGTTGGTTGTTGATTACGTGTCGAAGTGGGTTGAGGCAATCCCCACTCGCACGAATGACTCTTCTGTGGTTTGTGCTTTTGTGCGGTCAAATATTTGTTGTCGTTTCGGCACCCCAAGAGCCATCATTAGCGACCAAGGCACTCATTTATGTAACCGTAGCTTTGAGGCGTTGCTCCGTAAGTATGGGGTTTCACATAGGGTGTCCACACCCTATCACCCCCAAACTAACGGGCAAGCCGAAGTGTCCAACCGGGAAATTAAATCTATTTTGGAAAAAGTAGTTGGACCCTCTAGAAAGGATTGGAGTGCTAGGTTGCATGATGCTTTATGGGCGTATCGGACCTCCTACAAAACACCGATAGGGATGAGCCCTTTTCGGATTGTTTTTGGCAAGGCGTGTCATTTGCCCGTTGAGTTGGAGCACCGCGCTTATTGGGCGGTGAAACAGTGCAACATGGTTCTTGGGGCCGCCGGAATGGAAAGAAAGTTGAAATTGCAGGAATTCGAGGAGCTACGGCTTGAGGCGTACGAAAGTGCACGAATTTACAAGGAGAAAACAAAAGCGTTCCATGGTCGGAACATCTTGAGGAAGGAATTCAAGGCGGGGGACAAAGTCCTCTTGTACAACTCGAGGTTGAAATGGATGGCGGGAAAGCTCAAGTCTAGATGGGATGGACCATTCACCGTAGTCTCCGTATTCCCGCATGGTGCGGTTGAATTGGAGAATGAACAAAAACAGAAATTTAAGGTGAATGGGCACCGTTTGAAGTTATTCCAACAACAAGAACCTAATTCCGGAGCCTCCGTTGATGTCTACCTCCAAGAGCCGGTCTACCCGCCATAAGAGGTTCACCCGTCCAACTTAAGGACGTTAAACAAAAGTGCTTGGTGGGAGACAACCCACCGGTAAGTTTTCTTTTTTCAGCACTTTCATTAACATTTTCATAGGTTAGGAAGCATGTTTTGGTATTTTAGGCACCTTTAAACTCAGTTTTCCAATTTTCTGCAGCATTTTTGCTGCATAATTCTGTTTCTGCAGAATTAGGTCGTCAGCGACCACTCTAACAGTCGCTAGCGACCATGCACATGTCGCCGGCGACAATTTCTACCGTCGCCATGCGACCGCCTTGCATCTTGTGCGATTCTGCCTAAATTTTGGAATGGATGCTCGTCGCCAGCGACCAATACACCGGACGCCGGCGAACATACTTCGGTGGCTGGCGACCAACAGCTTCATCGCCGAGCGACCAGCACCTCGAGTGCAAGATTCTGCCTAAATTCTGAGATGGAACCCTGTCGCTAGCGACTACTTACCCTGTCGCCGGCGACCATGTTACGAACGCCAGCGACCACATGCACCGTCGCCCGGCGACCAAGCAAAAATTTGGTTGATTCTGTCCACATCTCTGGATTGGCCTTCGTCGCCGGCGACCTAAGTTTTCGTCGCCAGCGATGGGAGAACACGTCGCCGGCGGCCATCCTTTCTTCGCTTGGCGACTAGAGTTCGAGTGTACCCCATTCTGTTTGAATCCATATCCATTGTTCGTCGCGAGCGACCTCCCTCTCTGTCGCCGGCGACGCTTATTTCATAGCCAGAGATGCCACTAACGGTCGCCGGCGATAAAAAAAATAATAATAATAAAATCAAAAAAATCACAATCGAAAACACCCAAACGGTGTCGTTTTGATCTCAGACTCTATATTTTCAATTTCAACTTCCCTCTCTTCTATTCTTCCCTCTTCTTCTCTCACACATTTCACACTCTCATTCATTCACACACCACCAACACTTCATTCACACACCAACAACACTCCATTCACACACACACCCACTAACCCTAGCAGTTCCCACACTGTCGCTCGCACCTCCGCCACACCGGCCACCACTACGCCGGCCGCTCTTTCCCTCTCCTGCTTCTTCCTTTCTCTCTTTCTCACTCCCTCTCTCTCTCTCACTCGCAACAACAGCCACCCGCGTCTTTCTCTCTCTCTCCGTTCTGTCTAAGCGCCGCCCTGCCTCGGTACCTCCGTCGCGGCGCCCTACCACAACCCCCTGTGGTTGTGAACTGTCTCGCACCTCTTCTGTGTCCTGCCTCAGTTTCTCCGCCGCGCGCTGCTCTGCTCAGGCCGCCGCGGAGCCGCTCCCACCACCATCTCCATTTAATCTTCTTCAACCTCCTTCTAATTAACATAGCATTGTAAGTTCATCATTTTGTTTTAGGTTTTTGTTTTGTTCTTCAATAAATTGCATACAATTTTATCTCATTTCATTTTAATTGCATATTTGTTTAATGAGCATTGCATTTCATAATAGTATTTTGATTAGGTTTTGGTTATGTTAATTAGTTGTATTTAGTTGCATTTAGTATCATTGTTGTCTTATTTGTTTAGGTTTAGGTCATTAGGCATTTAGTGATTGATTAGGAAATAATTGTATTGCATTTCACTGGTTTGTGCATCTAGTTTAAGGTTGTCTTGTTAATTGCATTTTCGTTAATCTCATATATCCTTTAGATTGTGAGTTCATTCTGTGTTGTTAAAAATTATCGTTATCTCTTTATGTGTTTTAAATAATTTTGCATATTCTATATACCATTGTGTAGTTGCATTTAGGTTCATGCATTCCTCTGGGTTGCCTTGTGGTTGAGTGTTGCTATGGTACGTATGGTGCATCTTGGACATTTGTTATCCGTGCTAATGTTTTGCTGCTTCTATTGGTATTCTGCGTCTTCCTTTATTTTGCAGATGACCCCTAAATCCTCAAAAGGAAAACAACCGGCATATACTAACGAGGAGTTGGCCGGGCCGACTCAAGACCGCCACAGATTCTGCTGTCTGGAATCTGAGCTCAACTACGGGAACCAAATGCTTCAGAGGACGGTGACTGCTGAATTCGTCCTTCATTATAAGAATTCTCCGGATGGTGTTCTCGACACTGTGGTGGCTTCCATTGAGAGCCGCCAATGGGGGTTCATGCTCGAGCCGCTAGCCCTTCCGAATTTCACTATAGTTCGGGAGTTCTACGTGAATCTCATCTCCGAAGAAGCGACTCTAGTCCAAGTGCGGGGGTGCCAAATTCCGATTTCCCCCGAAGCCATCGCCACCTTCTTACGGGTGCCGTTCATTGGCCCGGATGATTTTCACCGCTTGTCAGTGACTCCCTCGGATGCTTTCAAAGACGAGGTCAAGGATACAATCACGTACCCCGGGGCGGAATGGGTATACTCAAGGGATCCAAACCCCGTCAAGCTGAGGATACCCTCCACACTCCTGACTATTGAGGCGAGAGCTTGGTTCCGCCTGGTGTGCTCCTTCATCTTCCCCACAGGGCACTTCTCTGACGTTCCCCTCGCTCGGATGATCCTTGTTTATTGCCTTATCAAGGGCAAAAGTGTGTGCTTGGGGACCCTCATTCACCGGACTATGCATGAAGCGCGTCGGAGGACCAAGAAGGACGCCCTTCCATTTGCTTGTCTCATCACTAGGATGTGTCAAGCCGCTGCAGTTGGGGAGCTTCCTACTGATGATAGAGCGGCGAGAATAGACAAAGTCAGGCCATCCACATTGATCAAATCAGATGCTCGACTCAATCCCAACTTCGACCCACTCGCTCGCACCGCCGCCAAGAGGAAGAAGAAGAATCTGGATCCGATATATGCACCGGACATTGGTGCTAGTGCCCATCCAGCCACACCACCACCACCACCAGCGGCCTCCGAGGATATCCTCCTCGCCATGGAAGCTATGGAGGGCCGACTCCGAGAGGAAGGACAGACAGCTAGAGCGGCTCTCAAGAAGGAGCTTAAGGCCCATGTCACCCAAACGGTGGCCAAGTCCGAAAAGAAAATCAAGAAGAAGCTGTCTCAGATATTCTCCTGTTTGGGTGGCGCTCAGAGCAAAGCGGGGACGAAGGGGAAGGGCAAGCAGCCGGTTGAGGAGTCGTCGGAGGAGGACTCGGATTGACAACCACACCCACCACTGTTTGTATTTATTTTCATTTTCTTTTATCTTATATTTATGTGCTGTTTATATTGTTTTCTTTGCATTATGTTCTATGTGTTAGTTTGTGTAAATATGACGTAGTTGTTAGTAAGCATGCTTGATGTTTTGTTTGGTTTCCTTAAAGTTTATTTCGATGATTTGGTTGAAAGTTTGTGAATTGCATGATTGAAAAAAACAAAGAGAATGCATACCATAATCTTTTAATTTGTGAATGATTGTTTGACTTGAATTGAGATTGTGGCGTACCCTAGTGAGCTTTAAGGCTTCCTTTGGGTGGCACCATTACATGTCACCTATTTTTTCTTGTGTGTGCTTCTCATTTTGTGCATACTAGAACTTGCTCGCATTCTTGTCTGAAACTTTGGATTGGTACATGCATCTCTGGATATGATTGAGGCATCCTTTTTGTTTAGCTACTCACCCACATAGCCACCCTTTACATACCTCCATTGCTAGCCCCGTTGAGCCTTTAATCCCTTTTCTTTGATCTAACCTTGCACCTTCGCCTAAATAAAGCGTAAAACAATGTCACATCCTTGACTTGGGCTTAGGAGACCAAATGTCTTTTCTTTTGATATGTCATTGTGGAATCGGGATTGTGGTTTAAGTGTGGGGGAAACATGTGGGCATGTTTTTGGTTTAAGTGTGGGGGGGGAAGCTAGTTTTTGGTTTTTTGTTTCATTTATCTTTACCTTTACTTTGTAAATAAACATGAAATTATCCTTGTTTAAAGCATAAAAAAAAATAATAAATAAAATAAAATAAATAAAAAAAGATAAGAGAGCAAGAAAATGTAAATTAAGTATCTTTGGTTTTGCTCTCTAGTGGTGTTGCTTATTTTGATGCACTGTTTTCTTTTGAATCTTTGGTTCAAATTAAAAAAGGGGTCGTTTGGGAAAATTTGCGTTAACTTTTGCTTGGTTCGGGTTGTGGATTTCATCTTTGGTTTGGGTAGAGTAATTTGCTCTTTGGTGCCTAAGTCTTAGCTCTGCTAGCTTTGAAATTCCGCTGCCCTAAACATGGCCTCATTACAACCCCCTAAGTCCTCTTGATCCTTGATGTGTGTTATCTTTCTTGTGGAGGAATAAGAATTCTTGCAAGCCTATGGTTATGCACGTCTGCCGGCGGTAAGTGTGAAGCGACATAGCCCCATACACGTTGGTGAGATGTGTGATGATACACCTACCCTTGAGTGGCCACCTGATTGATTTTTGTTGAATGATTTGATTCACTTTGTGTATATTGACAAGTTCATTCTCTTTCTCTTTCTCTTGCAATTCATTAGCTTGAAACCGAACATCGTGTTTTATCCCTTGGATTTGGTCACCTTTCAATTCATCAAGCATGTTTGTTATTAGGGTAGATTTTTTTTTGTTTTGTGATTCGTAGGATCAGGATGTTTTGCATGAGGACATGCAAGTTGCTAAGTGTGGGGGTATTTGATAGGATGCGAAATTCTGTGCATTCTTTATCCTTATATGTGCATCTTGTGTTCCTTAGTAGACTTATTAGCATTTGTTTGCCTTGTTTGTGATTCATGTGGTGTTTTGGTGGTTGAAGTAAAAAAAACCGGAGTTTTAAAGCGGATTCTAAGGTAGTACTTGATCTTGTTATCTTTTAATGCACTTTTGGTTAGTGTTTTTGGATTTTAGGAACCTAGGCCGGGTCTACTTTGAGTCTCAGGAGCAGCAGGAGCAAAGGAGCGGATGCACGGATGAGCCGGAGAAACCGCGCAAGATTTTCTGCCCAGGAAGTGGTCGCCAGCGACCAAGCAACCAGACATTCTGGTCGCCGGCGACCAATGCTCGAGAAGACAAGATTCTGGGCCTTTCTGTTTGTGGTCGCTGGCGATCCAGCGACCAGTCATTCTGGTCGCCAGCGACCACTGTGCGGCTGACAACTTTTAATATTTTGTAATTTTTGCTTTTTGGTCCCTATCTTTAATTTCTTAATTTGGGACTTTTAATGTAAGGAGGGGGCACTTTTAGAACATTCTCTCATACACTATTAGGTCATCTTTCCCCTTTTAGCTTTCTAGAGAGAGAAGCTCCAACTTCTCTCTAGGTTTTTATTTTCTTTTCTACACATTTGATGTTCTTGGCTACATTGGCTCTCTTGCATTTTTATTGATATCTAACTTTCAGTTCCTATTCTTGCCATCAATTTCTCTTCTTATTTCAGTTTCTAATTTCTTCATGTGTGAGTAGTTCTCTTGGTGTTTGGTGTTGAGATAGTGTTAGAACCTATTTTCCCTTGAAGCTTGCTATTTAATTCTTTGGGTTGCTCCCTATTTTCTTGGTTGAATGCTATTAAAATTTGTATGTGTGGATTAATGCTTGCAAGTTTTGGTTGCACTCTTGGACACAAATTAATTTCTTGATTGGGGAATTAATTTGTGTTCTTGGGGTTTTGGGTTTTTGATATGGATTAATATCTTATGCCTATGACTAGGAGAGTTGGGCTTATTCTTGATTGGGAATTGGATTTGCATGTGTCTAGGTTAATTTAGCTTAATTGGTTTGGATTAGAATCTATTAAGTTATTTATTTTCCATGCATGTGTAGATTGCACCCCATGTGTTTGATGAAATGCTTATGTGAGTTTATGATAGGGAAAATGTGATTTTACACACTACTCAACACCAAGACCTCTTTTATCTTGTTAATATCTTACATTACATAGTTACACAATATCTTACATAATCCCCAAACTTTATTTACATATACTATACATATTAAGATCAAATGTTTAAGCCTCCTTTGAGAAACGACTTGGGTTAGCTAACTATACTCTATGGTTAATTAATTCAATATCTCTTTTGCTCTTTAAACTCTAAATTGATTTGTGAGTTAGAGGAATTAACGACGCCTCTAGTATCACTATCAATCGGCAATTGTTTGGAAGTGTTCATGGATGATTTCACTGTGTACGGATCCTCCTTTGAGGGTTGTCTGCAAAGCCTCTCTAATGTGCTCAAGAAATGCATAAACACAGATTTGGTTTTGAATTTTGAAAAATGCCATTTCATGGTAACAAAAGGTGTTGTCTTGGGCCATATTATCTCTAAAGAGGGGATTGTAGTAGACCCCGCAAAGATTGAGGTCATATCAGCTTTGCCTTACCCCGCTTCTCTGCGGGAGATACGGTCTTTTCTTTGTTCATGCAGGTTTTTATAGGCGATTCATCAAAGATTTCAGCTTTGCCTTACCCCAAACCGCTGACTGACCTCCTCCAAAAAGATGCCGAATTCAATTTCGGTGAGGAATGCAAGAATGCCTTTGAGGCATTGAAGAGGAGCCTCACCTCCACTCCGGTTGTCCAACCCCCAAGGTGGGAGCTTCTATTCAAGCTCATGTGTGATGCATCAAATTTTGCGGTGGGCGCCGCATTGGCTCAAAAGGAGTGTAAAGTTTCGTATATCATTGCTTATGCTTCACATGATTTGGATGCAACACAATCCAATTATACCACCACTGAAAAAGATTTGCTTGCCATTGTTTTTGCATTGGAAAAATTTAGATCATATTTACTTGGCTCACAAGTGGTGGTGTATACGGATCACGCTGCTCTCAAGTACTTGCTTAAAAAACCGGATGCCAAACCCCGCCTCATTAGGTGGATGCTTTAACTTCAAGAATTTGATTTGCAAATCTGGGACCGAAGCGGCAACCAAAACTTGGTTGCTGATCATTTGAGTCGAATTGAGCATCTCATGAATGACCCAATTCCTCCTAATGATCGCTTCCCCGATGAAAAACTTTTGAGCATCTCGGCTACTACTCCTTGGTTTGCAGATATCGCGAACTACTTGGTCGCCAAGGTGATTCCCACACATTTTTCAAGAGCACAAGTCGCTAAACTTAAGCATGATTCACAACAATATGTGTGGGATGATCCATACTTGTGGAAGTTTTGTGGAGACCAAGTGGTTAGGCGGTGGGTACCAAATCATGAAATGGAGTCAATTCTGAATTTTTGCCACTCTCAAGCTTGTGGTGGCCACTTTGGACCGCAACGCACTTCTAGAAAAATCCTTGAGTGCGGTCTTTATTGGCTATCCTTGTTCAAGGATTCCTTTGAATTCTGCAAAAGGTGTGAGAGCTGTAAAAAATCGGGAAAAATCTCTAGAAGAAATGAAATGCCCCAGCAGCCAATTTTATTCTGTGAAATCTTTGATGTTTGGGGTATCGACTTCATGGGACCTTTTCCCGCTTCTAGTGGCTTTTCGTATATACTATTGGTTGTGGACTATGTGTCAACGTGGGTTGAGGCTATCCCCACTCGCACAAATGATTCTTCTATTGTTTGCTCTTGTCACAACGTCCCCGAGGGGTGCCGTGACTAGAAATGGAGAAAAATGGAGTCGCCACCAATTTTAATTATGGAAAAATTGGAAAACCTTTATTTTGTTAAAACTGGTCTTTTAAGAGATTAGGGTTCGGGAGTCGAATTATGATTAGGGAAGGGTGAAAATTTAATCTCACTGCACCCCTAATACATCCGTATAAATACGGTTACCCTAGAGCAAATTATGCAAATTCATATTTATAATTTAATAATATTTAATTTCCCTTTAAATCGAAATAAATGAAACCAAACACATAAAGAAGGGACAAAATGATTAAAAATTTAATTTTGGGTTGACAGGTTGTAGCCTGCGCCGACGTATCCTCTGGTGCAATGAGGAACTCAAACCCACGTCGTTCTTGTAGAAAATGTTTGTGTGTTTTTTGTTTTTTAGAAAATGTTGGATCCTGGGCGAGTTATGAGTCACACAAGTATCCTATAATTTGAAATTCCGAGGATGATTATCTCATACAACGAAATAATAAATTGTAAAAAAGATTTTTGATTTTGTTTTGATTTTGATTGAAGAGAAAGAAATAAAGAAAGTTTGCTTTTGAAAATGAAATAAATTGTAATTTTAAAATGACCTTTAGGGTAGAGGACGATGTGACTCGCACAAGTATCTCACAATTTATATCTCGAGGATGATTATAAAAGGGATTTTGAATATTTTGATTAAAAAAGAATAATAAACAGAGAAAAAAATTGTAAAAAGGGATTTTGAATATTTTGATTAAAAAAGAATAATAAACAGAGAAAAAAAAACCTAATAATAATAATAATAATAATTTATTATTATTATTATTATTTGTTCCTTTGTGCCCTACTAAATATTTTTTGTTCCTTTGTAGGATGACATGCCTGAAGCATTGGATGTGATGATGAAGATCAACTTATCTAATAGAGATGAATTTTGAGACACTTTGAACTCTTTTGATATTTTCAATTTAAATTTGTTTGTAGAACTTAAATTGATGTGTTAGTGTTATTTCTATACGTACTTGAGACTTATTCGTTTTTAGGATGAATATGTTAATGTTGGATTATGATAAATATTTTAAACAATATATATTTGTCTTTTTTGGTTATTTTAATTTTTCTATGTAGTACCTTTTTATTAGATGACATAGTACTTTTAATGAGTGTTTATATAAAATATAATGTAAATAAAATATTAATTTTTTTGGGACAATTAGAAATAATGTGCAAAACATTAAAGTGTGGCTATAGCTTAATATAATAGACAACACATATAAATGTGGTTGTAGATTAAGAGAAAAGGCCACACATGCTAATAGAAAAGAGAACGCATTATAGATGTAGCCATAGATGTGGACAAAGGGCCACAAATACAGGTAGGGTGGCCATAAGGTAACATAAAAGCGAACACATTAAAAATGTGGTCATAGATGCGGACAAAAGACCACACTTACTAGGCGTGGTCACCTTAAGCCACATCTTAAAAACATGGTAGAAAGCATTGCGCTTCCGCCACACTTTTTCTTTCAAATGCCACGCTTTCATCAGTAGTGTAGCCGTTGACGAAAAAAAACGTGGCCAAAACGCAAGGGCCACGGCCGAGAAGGCCACCACGCAAAAAACGTGGCCTAAAGTCCAAAAGTGTGGTTGTTTCTCTTTGACTACATTTTTTGCCACAATAGACCACACTTTGCAAGGGTGGACTAAAGGGGTATTTTCATGTAGTGGGCTATCTAAACCTTCCTAGTGACTAAAATGGAGTCATTGACCAAAGTAAGACCAAATGGAGCTCAATACACTCAATTAGAACCAAAATAGGCTCATTACATCATCCTTTGGTTATCTAAACCTTCCTAGTGACTAAAATGGAGCCATTGACCAAAGTAAGACCAAATGGAGCTCAATACTCTCAATTAGGACCAAAATAGGCTCATTACATCATCCTATGCTTATCTAAACCTTCCTAGTGACAAAAACGGACGAATTGATCAAAGTAAGACCTAATGAAGCTCAATACATTCAATTAGGACCAATATAGGCTCATTACATCATCCTTTGGTTATCTACAACATCCTAGTGACCAAAATGGAGCCATTGACCAAAGTAAGACCAAATGATGTTCAATACACTCAATTAGGACCAAAATAGGCTCATTACATCATCCTTTGGTTATCTAAACCTTCCTAGTGACTAAAATGGAGCCATTGACCAAAGCAAGACCAAATGGAGCTCAATACACTCAATTAGGACCAAAATAGGCTCATTACATCATCCTTTGGTTATCTACAACATCCTAGTGACCAAAATGGAGCAATTGACCATAGTAAGACCAAATGGAGCTCAATACACTCAATTAGGACCAAAATAGACTCATTACATCATCCTTTGGTTATCTAAACCTTCCTAGTGACTAAAATGGAGCCATTGACCAAAGCAAGACCAAATGGAGCTCAATACACTCAATTAGGACCAAAATAGGCTCATTACATCATCCTTTGGTTATCTACAACATCCTAGTGACCAAAATGGAGCAATTGACCAAAGTAAGACCAAATGGAGCTCAATACACTCAATTAGAACCAAAATAGGCTCATTACATCATCCTTTGGTTATCTAAACCTTCCTAGTGACTAAATGGAGCCATTGACCAAAGTAAGACCAAATGGAGCTCAATACTCTCAATTAGGACCAAAATAGGCTCATTACATCATCCTATGCTTATCTAAACCTTCCTAGTGACAAAAACGGACGAATTGATCAAAGTAAGACCTAATGAAGCTCAATACATTCAATTAGGACCAATATAGGCTCATTACATCATCCTTTGGTTATCTACAACATCCTAGTGACCAAAATGGAGCCATTGACCAAAGTAAGACCAAATGATGTTCAATACACTCAATTAGGACCAAAATAGGCTCATTACATCATCCTTTGGTTATCTAAACCTTCCTAGTGACCAAAATGGAGCCATTGACCAAAGTAAGACCAAATGATGTTCAATACACTCAATTAGGACCAAAATAGGCTCATTACATCATCCTTTGGTTATCTAAACCTTCCTAGTGACTAAAATGGAGCCATTGACCAAAGCAAGACCAAATGGAGCTCAATACACTCAATTAGGACCAAAATAGGCTCATTACATCATCCTTTGGTTATCTACAACATCCTAGTGACCAAAATGGAGCAATTGACCATAGTAAGACCAAATGGAGCTCAATACACTCAATTAGGACCAAAATAGACTCATTACATCATCCTTTGGTTATCTAAACCTTCCTAGTGACTAAAATGGAGCCATTGACCAAAGCAAGACCAAATGGAGCTCAATACACTCAATTAGGACCAAAATAGGCTCATTACATCATTCTTTGGTTATCTAAACCTTCCTAGTGACAAAAACGGACGAATTAATCAAAGTAATGAAGGTGTGTGTTAGCACGAGAAGGGGGGGTTGAATCGTGCTTAAATTTTCAAAATACTCTTCTAAAACTCTTTCTTTCAAAAACACTTCTCAGAAGGGTATCCTTCTAAGTCGCAGCGGAGAGTCCTTCTGAGAAAGTAAAGTTTCTCAGAAACTTTGCTTTCTGAGAAGATCAACCTTCTTGGTGATTTCTGAAACATGTAGATTATAACTATCAAGTGTAAATACTTGAAGTCATAATGAAAGAGAGTTAGTATAATAATAACTATATTAACATGATAATATATTCAATATAAACATGAGATATTAACATAGTTGTAGCACTTAGAAACCATGTATAGAGATACTTTCTAGATAAGTTATCTAATATGAAGAAGTAGGAACTTATTCTAGATAATATCTACGCACATAATAATATACTATAAACTTCAGAAACACATTCTAGTTCAAAGAGAAATGGTCATAGAGACTCAGAACCCTCATAGAAGTTTCTGATATTACTTTCTGGTGAGAGCATAATTTGTACTGGTTCATTACGTTATTAATATCTCTCACCCCAGTCATCGAATCAAAGATCCAACCGTTAAAATGTTAGAACTATGTGTCCTTAACATTCTCACAAATTTTCAGCTCGATCCAACGGTTAACGAATCCGTATATGAAGAATTACGATGACTGGTTTACAGAAAATCTGCTCTAAGAACTCATTATGTTCTTGCACGTTTTCACTTCAAAAGTTGTGTTTCTCACTGATGTAATTTTCTGATAGAAAAAACTAGTTAATATCATGCATCTTATACTTTATATAGAGTGTGAATTAAGATAAAGATTAAGCAACTAGAAATTAAACTAGCAATCAAGTTCAGAGAGAAGTATAGAAAGTGAACACAATTTTATACTGGTTCGGCCAATGATGCCTACATCCAGTTCTCAAACAATTGTTTGAGTTCCACTAACTTTCTTCAAAGTTATAGATATTATCAAGCCTTCTCAGGCTCTCTCAAGTATTCTTTCTTCTAGCCTCTTCAGACTTTGCAGTGAATATTCTTTCCACAAGCCTTTCCAGGCTAAGCATGGATATTCTTTCCTATCGAAGCCTTCCTAGGCTCCCTCAGGATATTCTTCTTATTGTGCCTTCCCAGACAACCTTGCCTTTAACACGTAAAGCACTTCCACCACTTCACAACCCAAAGTGGATTTCCTTGCCTCATTACGAGACTTCCTTGCCTTAAACAATTAAGGACTTTTTACTCCACTCTTATGAGTAAGAGATTAGTATTCTTTCATCAAGCCACTTCTGGCTTCTCTTGCTTAACTCAACACCATGAGCAAGACTAGTATTCTTTGATTGGCCTCTTCAGGCTACTTGCTCATTCACCATGAGACTTTTACAAGTATTCTTTTCCTAGTCTCTTCAGGCTCTAATTGCTCAGCTCCACATGAGTGAGACTTTTACAAATAAATACAGATTTGTGTTTGAAAAGTGTGTGCGTAAAGCACTTACAAACAAATGCTTAAGGACTTTGAATGAACAAATGATATCCTTAAACAACTCCTATTCAAGCTTGCAGCAGCAAGAATATTATCTAGTGAAAGGATAAGAATAGAAGATTTCAAGAAATTTTCTTTTGAGAGAAAATTTCTCTTCTACAGAATCTCGGTTTCTCAAGGAATATGAGTAGAAAAGATTTGATTTAATTCCTTAGAGTGACCCTAGATGCTGTTAGTGATGTGTTACAAAGTTGAATTAATGTTCTAACACCACTAGGAAATTTGGCAGCATTGCAGCAATGTGCAAGCCCACTTTGTGTCTTGTTGGGAGCTTATTTATAGCCTTTCCAGATTATGGCCGTTGTGCACAGTTCCCAAGACTTTCTGATATGTCCTTCTGAGAGACTACCTTCTGAGAGCTTTCTGAGAGGACTGCTTTCTGAGAGCTTTCCGAGAGTACTGCCTTCTGAGAGCTTTCTGAGAGGACTGCCTTCTGAGAGCTTTCTGAGAGGACTGCCTTCTGAGAGCTTTCTGAGAGGACTGCCTTCTGAGAGCTTTCTGAGAGGACTGCTTTCTGAGAGCTTTCCGAGAGTACTGCCTTCTGAAGCTTTCTGAGAGGACTGCCTTCTGAGAAAACTGCTCTCTCATAACCAAGTCAGCACTTCATGAGAAGGCTGATGCATCTTCTTGATGTGTCTTGACTAACCCAATGAGAAGTTTCTGAAAGAATTCTTCCTTCCTTAATGATGTATCTTCTCATTCAAGATGCCTTGATTAGATCAGAGGGTGATTCCTCAGATGTAGATTTTTCTCAGCTTCTTGAAGGAACTTCTTGGACAGCTTTCTCATAAGCTCACAGCTTCTGAGAGCTTCTCAGATGCTGGCTTTCTGAACCTTCTCCGAAGGTGTATCTTCTGATACTTACTCAGAAAGTCTTCTTATGCTGCCTCAGAAAGTACTTTAATATAGATCTTGATTTCCTTGAGTGCTTTCTGAATGATTCCTATCAAAATCCGATGCTTCCATTAATCATCTAGGACAGCTTTCTTGAGCTCGGCTTTCTCATAAACTTTCAAGTCTTCTTAGAAGACTTTCTTGGCTTCTTGGAGGATGCTTTCGAGAAGTCTTCTTGGTCTTGATATCTTCTCGGTTTATGAACAGTTTCTTTATCAGAAACTTGAACTTCTTAGCTTCCAGAACCAATTCTTGAAGTGTTCTGATATTGCAGCTTTCTCCATTCTTCTAGAAGTGCTTTCTTCAGAAGGTTCTCGCATCTTCTGAGTGAAGGCGATCTTCTGAGAATAGGTCCTTCTAGAAACATCTGTGCATCCTTCTAAGAAGATTCCGAGTGCATTTATCAGAGCGCTTTCTCATGTCTTCTTCGCAGGTTGCTCAATAACTTTCTCATGCCTTGATTTCCTTTTGAGAGGCTTTGTTCTTCTTTCTTCTTGCGCTTCTAGAACCATGTGCTTCGAGTGCTTGTAGTTCCAACTTTCTTGTGTATTTTAGCTATCTCAAATAGCTTTCTCACTGCACATATCAACACCCATTAAATTATTCTAACAAAATATTTTCTTTATATTAATTTGTAATCATTCAAAACCAAGTCTTTAATGATTTCCAATCATAACACTTCTTGAAAGGTGCTGGAGCTTACAAGTAAGACCAAAGTAAGACCAAATGATGTTCAATACACTCAATTAGGACAGAAAAAAAACCTCATTACATCATCCTTTGGCTTCTAAACCTTCCTAGTGACTAAAATGCACCATTGACCAAAGTAAGACCAAATGGAGCCCAATACACTCAATTATGACCAAATAGGCTCGTTACATAATCCTTTGGTTATCTAAACCTTCCTAGTGACTAAAATGGAGCCATGACCAAAGTAAGACCAAATGGAGCTCAATACACTCAATTAGGACCAAAATAGGCTCATTACATCATCCTTTGGTTATCTAAACCTCCTAGTGACTAAAATGGAGCCATTGACCAAAGTATGACCAAATGGAGCTCAATACACTCAATTAGGACCAAATAGGCTAATTACATCATCCTTTGGTTATCTAAACCTTCCTAGTGACTAAAATGGAGCCATTGACCAAAGTAAGACCAAATGAAGCTCAATACACTCAATTAGGACCAAAATAAGCTCATTACATCATCCTTTGGTTATCTAAACCTTCCTAGTGACTAAAAAGGAGCCATTGACAAAAGTAAGACCAAATGGGGCTCAATACACTCAATTAGGACCAAAATAGGCTCATTACATCATCCTTTGGTTATCTACATTATCCTAGTGACCAAAATGGAGCCATTGACCAAAGTAAGACCAAATGATGCTCAATACACTCAATTAGGACCAAAAAATCTCATTACATCATGCTTTGGCTATCTAAACCTTCCTAGTGACTAAAATGGAGCCATTGACAAAATTAAGACCAAATGATGTTCAATACACTCAATTAGGACAAAAAAATCTCATTACAGTCATGCTTTGGCTATCTAAACCTTCCTAGTGACTAAAATGGAGCCATTGACCAAAGTAAGAGCAAATGGAGCTCAATACACTCAATTAGGACCAAAATAGGCTCATTACATCATCCTTTGGTTATCTAAACCTTCCTAGTGACTAAAATGGAGCCATTGACCAAAGTATGACCAAATGGAGCTCAATATACTCAATTAGGACAAAATGGTTCATTACATCATCCTTCGATATCTAAACCTTCCTAGTGACAAAACGGACGAATTGATCAAAGTAAGACCTAAAGGCTCAATACTCTCAATTAGGACCAATATAGGCTCATACATCATCCTTTGGTTATCTACAACATCCTAGTGACCAAAATGGAGCCATTGACCAAAGTAAGATCAAATGATGTTCAATACACTCAATTAGGTCCAAAAAAAGCTCATTACATCATCCTTTGGTTATCTAAACCTCCTAGTGACTAACATGGAAGAATTGATCAAAGTAAGACCTAATGAAGCTCAATACACTCAATTAGGATCAATAATAGGCTCATTACATCATCCTTTGGTTATCTACAACCTCCTAGTGACTAAAATGGAGCCATTGACCAAAGGTAAGATCAAATGGAGCCCAATACACCTAATTAGGACCAAAATAGGCTCATTACATCATCCTTTGGTTATCTAAACCTTCCTAGTGACTAAAAATGGAGCCATTGACATAAGTAAGACCAAATAGAGCTCAATACACTCAATTAGGCCAAAATAGGCTCATTACATCATCCTTGGCTATCTAAACCTTCCTAGTGACTAAAATGAAGCCATTGACCAATGTAATACCAAATGGGCTCATATACTCAATTACGACCAAAATAGGCTCACTACATCATCCTTTGTTATCTAAACCTTCCTAGTGACTAAAATGGAGCCATTGACCAAAGTAAGACCAAATGGAGCTCAATACACTCAATTAGGACCAAAATAGGCTCATCACATCATGCTTTGGCTATCTAAACCTTCCTAGTGACTAAAATGGAGCCATTGACCAAAGTAAGACCAAATGGAGCTCAATACACTCAATTAGGACCAAAATAGGCTCATTACATCATCCTTTGGTTATCTAAACCTTCCTAGTGACTAAAATGGAGCCATTGACCAAAGTATGACCAAATGGAGCTCAATACACTCAATTAGGACCAAAATAGGCTAATTACATCATCCTTTGGTTATCTAAACCTTCCTAGTGACTAAAATGGAGTCATTGACCAAAGTAAGACCAAATGAAGCTCAATACACTCAATTAGGACCAAAATAAGCTCATTACATCATCCTTTGGTTATCTAAACCTTCCTAGTGACTAAAAAGGAGCCATTGACCAAAGTAAGACTAAATGGGGCTCAATACACTCAATTAGGACCAAAATAGGCTCATTACATCATCCTTTGGTTATCTACATTATCCTAGTGACCAAAATGGAGCCATTTGACCAAGTAAGACCAAATGATGTTCAATACATTCAATTAGGACCAAAAAAATCTCATTACATCATGCTTTGGCTATCTAAACCTTCCTAGTAACTAAAATGGAGCCATTGACCAAAGTAAGACCAGATGATGTTCAATACACTCAATTAGGACAAAAAAATCTCATTACATCATGCTTTGGCTATCTAAACCTTCCTAGTGACTAAAATGGAGCCATTGACCAAAGTAAGACCAAATGGAGCTCAATACACTCAATTAGGACCAAAATAGACTCATTACATCGTCCTTTGGTTATCTAAACCTTCCTAGTGACTAAAATGGCGCCATTGACCAAAGTATGACCAAATGGAGCTCAATACACTCAATTAGGACCAAAATAGGCTAATTACATCATCCTTTGGTTATCTAAACCATCCTAGTGACTAAAATGGAGCCATTGACCAAAATAAGACCAAATGAAGTTCAATACACTCAATTAGGACCAAAATAAGCTCATTACATCATCCTTTGGTTATCTAAACCATCCTAGTGACTAAAAAGGAGCCATTGACCAAAGTAAGACCAAATGGGGCTCAATACACTCAATTAGGACCAAAATAGTCTCATTACATCATCCTTTGGTTATCTACATTATCCTAGTGACCAAAATGGAGCCATTGACCAAAGTAAGACAAATGATGTTCAATACACTCAATTAGGACCAAAAAAATCTCATTACATCATGCTTTGGCTATCTAAACCTTCCTAGTGACTACAATGGAGCCATTGACCAATGTAAGACCAAATGATGTTCAATACACTCAATTAGGACAAAAAAATCTCATTACATCATGCTTTGGCTATCTAAACCTTCCTAGTGACTAAAATTGAGCCATTGACCAGAGTAAGACCAAATGGAGCTCAATACACTCAATTAGGACCAAAATAGGCTCATTACATCATCCTTTGGTTATCTACATTATCCTAGTGACCAAAATGGAGCCATTGACCAAAGTAAGACCAAATGATGTTCAATACATTCAATTAGGACCAAAAAATTTCATTACATCATGCTTTGGCTATCTAAACCTTCCTAGTGACTAAAATGGAGCCATTGACCAAAGTAAGACCAGATGATGTTCAATACACTCAATTAGGACAAAAAAATCTCATTACATCATGCTTTGGCTATCTAAACCTTCCTAGTGACTAAAATGGAGCCATTGACCAAAGTAAGACCAAATGGAGCTCAATACACTCAATTAGGACCAAAATAGGCTCATTACATCGTCCTTTGGTTATCTAAACCTTCCTAGTGACTAAAATGGCGCCATTGACCAAAGTATGACCAAATGGAGCTCAATACACTCAATTAGGACCAAAATAGGCTAATTACATCATCCTTTGGTTATCTAAACCTTCCTAGTGACTAAAATGGAGCCATTGACCAAAGTAAGACCAAATGGAGCTCAATACACTCAATTAGGACCAAAATAGGCTCATTACATCATCCTTTTGTTATCTAAACCTTCCTAGGGACTAAAATGGAGCCATTGACCAAAGTAAGACCAAATGGAGCTCAATACACTCAATTAGGACCAAAATAGGCTCATTACATCATGCTTTGGCTATCTAAACCTTCCTAGTGACTAAAATGGAGCCATTGACATAAGTAAGACCAAATATAGCTCAATACACTCAATTAGGCCCAAAATAGGCTCATTACATCATCCTTTGGCTATCTAAACCTTCCTAGTGACTAAAATGAAGCCATTGACCAATGTAATACCAAATGGGGCTCAATATACTCAATTACGACCAAAATAGGCTCACTACATCATCCTTTTGTTATCTAAACCTTCCTAGTGACTAAAATGGAGCCATTGACCAAAGTAAGACCAAATGGAGCTCAATACACTCAATTAGGACCAAAATAGGCTCATTACATCATGCTTTGGCTATCTAAACCTTCCTAGTGACTAAAATGGAGCCATTGACCAAACTAAGACCAAATGGAGCTCAATACACTCAATTAGGACCAAAATAGGCTCATTACATCATCCTTTGGTTATCTAAACCTTCCTAGTGACTAAAATGGAGCCATTGACCAAAGTATGACCAAATGGAGCTCAATACACTCAATTAGGACCAAAATAGGCTAATTACATCATCCTTTGGTTATCTAAACCTTCCTAGTGGACTAAAATTGAGCCATTGACCAGAGTAAGACCAAATGGAGCTCAATACACTCAATTAGGACCAAAATAGGCTCATTACATCATCCTTTGGTTATCTACATTATCCTAGTGACCAAAATGGAGCCATTGACCAAAGTAAGACCAAATGATGTTCAATACATTCAATTAGGACCAAAAAAATCTCATTACATCATGCTTTGGCTATCTAAACCTTCCTAGTAACTAAAATGGAGCCATTGACCAAAGTAAGACCAGATGATGTTCAATACACTCAATTAGGACAAAAAAATCTCATTACATCATGCTTTGGCTATCTAAACCTTCCTAGTGACTAAAATGGAGCCATTGACCAAAGTAAGACCAAATGGAGCTCAATACACTCAATTAGGACCAAAATAGACTCATTACATCGTCCTTTGGTTATCTAAACCTTCCTAGTGACTAAAATGGCGCCATTGACCAAAGTATGACCAAATGGAGCTCAATACACTCAATTAGGACCAAAATAGGCTAATTACATCATCCTTTGGTAATCTAAACCTTCCTAGTGACTAAAATGGAGCCATTGACCAAAATAAGACCAAATGAAGTTCAATACACTCAATTAGGACCAAAATAAGCTCATTACATCATCCTTTGGTTATCTAAACCATCCTAGTGACTAAAAAGGAGCCATTGACCAAAGTAAGACCAAATGGGGCTCAATACACTCAATTAGGACCAAAATAGTCTCATTACATCATCCTTTGGTTATCTACATTATCCTAGTGACCAAAATGGAGCCATTGACCAAAGTAAGACAAATGATGTTCAATACACTCAATTAGGACCAAAAAAATCTCATTACATCATGCTTTGGCTATCTAAACCTTCCTAGTGACTACCATGGAGCCATTGACCAATGTAGACCAAATGATGTTCAATACACTCAATTAGGACAAAAAATCTCATTACATCATGCTTTGGCTATCTAAACCTTCCTAGTGACTAAATTGAGCCATTGACCAAGTAAGACCAATGGAGCTCAATACACTCAATTAGGACCAAAATAGGCTCATTACATCATCCTTTTGGTTATCTACATTATCCTAGTGACCAAAATGGAGCCATTGACCAAAGTAAGACCAAATGATGTTCAATACACTCAATTAGGACCAAAAATTTCATTACATCATGCTTTGGGATCTAAACCTTCCTAGTGACTAAAATGGAGCCATTGACCAAAGTAAGACCAATGATGTTCAATACACTCAATTAGGACAAAAAATCTCATTACATCATGCTTTGGCTATCTAAACCTTCCTAGTGACTAAATGGAGCCATTGACCAAAGTAAGACCAAATGGAGCTCAATACACTCAATTAGGACCAAAATAGGCTCATTACATCATCTTTGGTTATCTAAACCTTCCTAGTGACTAAAATGGCCATTGACCAAAGTAGACCAAATGGAGCTCAATACACTCAATTAGGACCAAATAGGCTCATTACATCATCCTTTGGTTATCTAAACCTTCCTAGTGACTAAAATGGAGCCATTGACCAAAGTAAGACCAAATGGAGCTCAATACACTCAATTAGGACCAAATAGGCTCATTACATCATCCTTTTGTTATCTAAACCTTCCTAGTGACTAAAATGGAGCCATTGACCAAAGTAAGACCAAATGGGCTCAATACACTCAATTAGGACCAAAATAGGCTCATTACATCATGCTTTGGCTATCTAAACCTTCCTAGTGACTAAAATGGAGCCATTGACCAAAGTAAGACCAAATGGAGCTCAATACACTCAATTAGGACCAAAATAGGCTCATTACATCATCCTTTGGTTATCTAAACCTTCCTAGTGACTAAAATGGAGCCATTGACCAAAGTAGACCAAATGGAGCTCAATACACTCAATTAGGACCAAAATAGGCTAATTACATCATCCTTTGGTTATCTAAACCTTCCTAGTGACTAAAATGGAGCCATTGACCAAAGTAAGACCAAATGAAGCTCAATACACTCAATTAGGACCAAAATAGCTCATTACATCATCCTTTGGTTATCTAAACCTTCCTAGTGACTAAAAAGGAGCCATTGACCAAGTAAGACTAAATGGGGCTCAATACACTCAATTAGGACCAAAATAGGCTCATTACATCATCCTTTGGTTATCTACATTATCCTAGTGACCAAAATGGAGCCATTGACCAAAGTAAGACCAAATGATGTTCAATACACTCAATTAGGACCAAAAATCTCATTACATCATGCTTTGGCTATCTAAACCTTCCTAGTAACTAAAATGGAGCCATTGACCAAAGTAAGACCAAATGAAGCTCAATACACTCAATTAGGACAAAAAAATAGCTCATTACATCATCCTTTGGTTATCTAAACCTTCCTAGTGACTAAAATGGAGCCATTGACCAAGTAAGACCAAATGGGCTCAATACACTCAATTAGGACCAAAAAATAGGCTCATTACATCATCCTTTGGTTATCTAAACCTTCCTAGTGACTAAAATGGAGCCATTGACCAAAGTATGACCAAATGGAGCTCAATACACTCAATTAGGACCAAAATAGGCTAATTACATCATCCTTTGGTTATCTAAACCTTCCTAGTGACTAAAATGGAGCCATTGACCAAAGTAAGACCAAATGAAGTTCAATACACTCAATTAGGACCAAAATAAGCTCATTACATCATCCTTTGGTTATCTAAACCTTCCTAGTGACTAAAAAGGAGCCATTGACCAAAGTAAGACCAAATGGGGCTCAATACACTCAATTAGGACCAAAATAGTCTCATTACATCATCCTTTGGTTATCTACATTATCCTAGTGACCAAAATGGAGCCATTGACCAAAGTAAGACCAAATGATTCAATACACTCAATTAGGACAAAAAAATTCATTACATCATGCTTTGGCTATCTAAACCTTCCTAGTGACTAAAATGGAGCCATTGACCAAAGTAAGACCAAATGGAGCTCAATACACTCAATTAGGACCAAAATAGGCTCATTACATCATCCTTTGGTTATCTAAACCTTCCTAGTGACTAAAATGGCGCCATTGACCAAAGTATGACCAAATGGAGCTCAATACACTCAATTAGGACCAAATAGGCTAATTACATCATCCTTTGGTTATCTAACCTTCCTAGTGACTAAAATGGAGCCATTGACCAAAGTAAGACCAAATGAAGTTCAATACACTCAATTAGGACCAAAATAAGCTCATTACATCATCCTTTGGTTATCTAAACCTTCCTAGTGACTAAAAAGGAGCCATTGACCAAAGTAAGACCAAATGGGGCTCAATACACTCAATTAGGACCAAAATAGCTCATTACATCATCCTTTGGTTATCTACTTCCTAGTGACCAAAATGGAGCCATTGACCAAAGTAAGACAAATGATTTCAATACACTCAATTAGGAAAAAATCTCATTACATCATGCTTTGGTTATCTAAACCTTCCTAGTGACTAAATGGAGCCATTGACCAAGTAAGACCAAATGAGTTCAATACACTCAATTAGGACAAAAAAAATCTCATTACATCATGCTTTGGCTATCTAAACCTTCCTAGTGACTAAAATTGAGCCATTGACCAAAGTAAGACCAATG
This sequence comes from Aeschynomene evenia, assembly GCA_013621005.1. Lineage (NCBI taxonomy): Eukaryota > Viridiplantae > Streptophyta > Magnoliopsida > Fabales > Fabaceae > Aeschynomene > Aeschynomene evenia. Next base: position 23,205 of record RYYW01000189.1, on the reverse strand, counting down.
GAGCTCAATACACTCAATTAGGACCAAAATAGGCTCATTACATCATCCTTTGGTTATCTACATCCTAGTGACCAAAATGGAGCCATTGACCAAAGTAAGACCAAATGATGTTCAATACTCAATTAGGACCAAAAATCTCATTACATCATGCTTTGGCTATCTACCTTCCTAGTGACTAAAATGGAGCCATTGACCAAAGTAAGACCAATGATGTTCAATACACTCAATTAGGACAAAAATAGCTCATTACATCATCCTTTGGCTATCTAAACCTTCCTAGTGACTAAAATGGAGCATTGACCAAAGTAAGACCAAATGGAGCTCAATACACTCATTAGGACAAAATAGGCTCATTACATCATCCTTTGGTTATCTAAACCTTCCTAGTGACTAAAATGGAGCCATTGACCAAAGTATGACCAAATGGAGCTCAATACACTCAATTAGGACCAAAATAGGCTCATTACATCATCCTTTGGTTATCTAAACCTTCCTAGTGACTAAAATGGAGCCATTGACTCAAAGTAAGACCAAATGGAGCTCAATACACTTCAATTTAGGACCAAAATAGGCTTCATTACATCATCCTTTGGTTATCTAAACCTTCCTAGTGACTAAATGGAGCCATTGACCAAAGTAAGACCAAATGAGGCTCAATACACTCAATTAGGACAAAATAGGCTCATTACATCATCCTTTGGTTATCTACATATCCTAGTGACCAAAATGGAGCCATTGACCAAGTAAGACAAATGATGTTCAATACACTCAATTAGGACAAAAAAAATCTCATTACATCATGCTTTGGCTATCTAAACCTTCCTAGTGACTAAAATGGAGCCATTGACCAAAGTAAGACCAAATGGAGCTCAATACACTCAATTAGGACCAAAATAGGCTCATTACATCATGCCATTGGTTATCTAAACCTTCCTAGTGACTAAAATGGAGCCATTGACCAAAGTAAGACCAAATGGAGCTCAATACACTCAATTAGACCAAAATAGGCTCATTACATCATCCTTTGGTTATCTAAACTTTCCTAGTGACTAAAATGGAGCCATTGACAAAGTAATGACCAATGGAGCTCAATACACTCAATTAGGACCAAAATAAGGCTATTACATCATCCTTGGTTATCTAAACTTCCTAGTGACTAAAATGGAGCATTGACCAAAGTAAGACCAAATGGAGCTCAATACACTCAATTAGGACCAAAATAGGCTCATTACATCATCCTTTGGTTATCTAAACCTTCCTAGTGACTAAAATGGAGCCATTGACCAAAGTAAGACAAATGGAGCTCAATACACTCAATTAGGACAAAATAGGCTCATTACATCATCCTTTGGTTATCTAAACTTCCTAGTGACTAAAAATGGAGCCATTGACCAAAGTAAGACCAAATGGAGCTCAATACACTCAATTAGGACAAAAATAGGCTCATTACATCATCTTTGGTTATCTAAACTTCCTAGTGACTAAAATGGAGCCATTGACCAAAGTAAGACCAAATGGATGTCAATACACTCAATTAGGACAAAAATACTCAATTACATCATCCTTTGGTTATCTAAACCTTCCTAGTGACTAAAATGGAGCCATTGACCAAAGTAAGACCAAAATGGAGCTCAATACACTCAATTAGGACCAAAATAGGCTCATTACATCATCCTTTGGTTATCTAAACATTCCTAGTGACTAAAATGGAGCTGCCAAACATTTGGACCAAAGTCAATAGGACTCAAAATGGAGCTTCCAATACACTCTTAATTAGACCAAAATAGGCTCATTACATCATCCTTTGGTTATCTAAACCTTCCTAGTGACTAAATAGAGCCATTGACCAAAGTAAGACCAAATGGAGCTCAATACACTCAATTAGGACCAAAATAGGCTCATTACATCATCCTTTGGTTATCTAAACCTTCCTAGTGACTAAAATGGAGCCATTGACCAAAGTAAGACCAAATGGAGCTCAATACACTCAATTAGGACAAAATAGGCTCATTACATCATCCTTTGGTTATCTACAACTTCCTAGTGACTAAAATGGAGCCATTGACCAAAGTAAGACCAAATGGAGCTCAATACACTCAATTAGGACCAAAATAGGCTCATTACATCATCCTTTGGTTATCTAAACCTTCCTAGTGACTAAAATAGAGCCATTGACCAAAGTAAGACCAAATGGAGCTCAATACACTCAATTAGGACCAAAATAGGCTCATTACATCATCCTTTGGTTATCTAAACCTTCCTAGTGACTAAAATGGAGCATTGACCAAAGTAAGACAAATGGAAGCTCAATACACTCAATTAGGACCAAAATAGGCTCATTACATCATCCTTTGGTTATCTAAACATCCTAGTGACTAAAATGGAGCCATTGACCAAAGTAAGACCAAATGATTCAATACACTCAATTAGGACAAAATAGGCTCATTACATCATCCTTTGGCTATCTAAACCTTCCTAGTGACTAAAATGGAGCCATTGACCAAAGTAAGACCAAATGGAGCTCAATACACTCAATTAGGACAAAAATAGGCTCATTACATCATCCTTTGGTTATCTAAACCTTCCTAGTGACTAAAATGGAGCCATTGACCAAAGTAAGACCAAATGGAGCTCAATACACTCAATTAGGACCAAAATAGGCTCATTACATCATCCTTTGGTTATCTAAACCTTCCTAGTGACTAAAATGGAAGAATTGATCAAAGTAAGACCTAATGAAGCTCAATACACTCAATTAGGACCAAAATAGGCTCATTACATCATCTTTGGTATCTAAAATCCTAGTGATAAAATGGAGCCATTGACCAAAGTAAACAAATAGCTCATTACAATCAAATAGGACAAAATAGGCTCATTACATCATCCTTTGGTTATCTAAACCTTCCTAGTGACTAAAATAGAGCCATTGACCAAAGTAAGACCAAATGGAGCTCAATACACTCAATTAGGACCAAAATAGGCTCATTACATCATCCTTTGGTTATCTAAACCTTCCTAGTGACTAAAATGGAGCCATTGACCAAAGTAAGACCAAATGGAGCTCAATACACTCAATTAGGACAAAAATAGGCTCATTACATCATCCTTTGGTTATCTACAATCCTAGTGACTAAAATGGAGCCATTGACCAAAGTAAGACCAAATGATGCTCAATACACTCAATTAGGACCAAAATAGGCTCATTACATCATCCTTTGGTTATCTAAACCTTCCTAGTGACTAAAATGGAGCCATTGACCAAAGTAAGACCAAATGGAGCTCAATACACTCAATTAGGACAAAATAGGCTCATTACATCATCCTTTGGTTATCTAAAACTTCCTAGTGACTAAAATGAGCCATTGACCATAGTAAGACCAAATGGAGCTCAATACACTCAATTAGGACCAAAATAGGCTCATTACATCATCCTTTGGTTATCTAAACTTCCTAGTGACTAAAATGGAGCCATTGACCAAAGTAAGACCAAATGGAGCTCAATACACTCAATTAGGACCAAAATAGGCTCATTACATCATCCTTTGGTTATCTAAACCTTCCTAGTGACTAAAATGGAGCCATTGACCAAAGTAAGAGACCAAATGATGGCTCAGTACACTCAATTAGTACCAAAATAGGCTCATTACATCATCCTTTGGTTATCTAAACTTTCCTAGTGACTAAAATAGAGCCATTGACCAAAGTAAGACCAAATGATGCTCAATACACTCAATTAGGACCAAAATAGGCTCATTACATCATCCTTTGGCTATCTAAACCTTTATAGTGACTAAAATGGAGCCATTGACCAAAGTAAGACCAAATGGAGCTCAATACACTAAATTAGGACCAAAATAGGCTCATTACATCATGCATTGGTTATCTAAACCTTCCTAGTGACTAAAATGGAGCCATTGACCAAAGTAAGACCAAATGGAGCTCAATACACTCAATTAGGACCAAAATAGGCTCATTACATCATCCTTTGGTTATCTAAACCTTCCTAGTGACTAAAATGGAGCCATTGACCAAAGTAAGACCAAATGATGCTCAATACACTCAATTAGGACTAAAATAGGCTCATTACATCATCCTTTGGTTATCTAAACCTTCCTAGTGACTAAAATGGAGCCATTGACCAAAGTAAGACCAAATGGAGCTCAATACACTCAATTAGGACAAAATAGGCTCATTACATCATCCTTTGGCTATCTAAACTTCCTAGTGACTAAAATGGAGCCATTGACCATAGTAAGACCAAATGGAGCTCAATACACTCAATTAGGACAAAAATAGGCTCATTACATCATCCTTTGGTTATCTACAATCCTAGTGACTAAAATGGAGCCATTAACCAAAGTAAGACAAATGATGCTCAATACACTCAATTAGGACTAAAATAGGCTCATTACATCATCCTTTGGCTATCTAAACCTTCCTAGTGACTAAAATGGAGCCATTGACCAAAGTAAGACCAAATGGAGCTCAATACACTCAATTAGGACCAAAATAGGCTCATTACATCATCCTTTGGTTATCTAAACCTTCCTAGTGACTAAAATGGAAGAATTGATCAAAGTAAGACCTAATGAAGCTCAATACACTCAATTAGGACCAAAATAGGCTCATTACATCATCCATTGGTTATCTACAACATCCTAGTGACTAAAATGGAGCCATTTGACCAAAGTAATACGAAATGATGCTCATTACACTCAATTAGACCAAAATAGGCTCATTACATCATCCTTTGGTTATCTAAACTTTCCTAGTGACTAAAATAGAGCCATTGACCAAAGTAAGACAAATGGAGCTCAATACACTAAATTAGGACCCAAATAGGCTCATTACATCATGCATTGGTTATCTAAACCTTCCTAGTGACTAAAATGGAGCCATTGACCAAAGTAAGACCAAATGGAGCTCAATACACTCAATTAGGACCAAAATAGGCTACTTACATCATCCTTTGGTTATCTAAACCTTCCTAGTGACTAAAATGGAAGAATTGATCAAAGTAGGACCTAATGAAGCTCAATACACTCAATTAGGACCAAAATAGGCTCATTACATCATCCATTGGTTATCTACAACATCCTAGTGACTAAAATGGAGCCATTGACCAAAGTAAGACGAAATGATGCTCAATACACTCAATTAGGACAAAATAGGCTCATTACATCATCCTTTGGTTATCTAAACTTTCCTAGTGACTAAAATAGAGCCATTGACCAAAGTAAGACCAAATGGAGCTCAATACACTCAATTAGGACCAAAATAGGCTCATTACATCATGCCTTTGGTTATCTAAACCTTCCTAGTGACTAAAATGGAGCCATTGACCAAAGTAAGACCAAATGGAGCTCAATACACTCAATTAGGACCAAAATAGGCTCATTACATCATCCTTTGGTTATCTAAACCTTCCTAGTGACTAAAATGGAGCCATTGACCAAAGTAAGACCAAATGATGCTCAATACACTCAATTAGGACTAAAATAGGCTCATTACATCATCCTTTGGTTATCTACAATCCTAGTGACTAAAATGGAGCCATTGAACCAAAGTAAGACCTAAATGATGCTCAATACACTCAATTAGGACCAAAATAGGCTCATTACATCATGCTTTGGTTATCTAAACCTTCCTAGTGACTAAAATGGAGCCATTGACCAAAGTAAGACCAAATGGAGCTCCAATACACTCAATTAGGACACAAAATAGGCTCATTACATCATCCTTTGGTTATCTAAAACTTCCTAGTGACTAAAATGGAGCCATTGACCAAAGTAAGACCAAATGAGCTCAATACACTCAATTAGGACCAAAATAGGCTCCTTACATCATCCTTTGGTTATCTAAACCTTCCTAGTGACTAAAATGGAGCCATTGACCAAAGTAAGACGAAATGATGCTCAATACACTCAATTAGGACCAAAATAGGCTCATTACATCATCCTTTGGTTATCTAAACTTCCTAGTGACTAAAATAGAGCCATTGACCAAAGTAAGACCAAATGATGCTCAATACACTCAATTAGGACCAAAATAGGCTCATTACATCATCCTTTGGTTATCTAAACCTTCCTAGTGACTAAAATGGAGCCATTGACCAAAGTAAGACCAAATGGAGCTCAATACACTCAATTAGGACAAAATAGGCTCATTACATCATCCTTTGGTTATCTAAAACTTCCTAGTGACTAAAATGGAGCCATTGACCATAGTAAGACCAAATGGAGCTCAATACACTCAATTAGGACCAAAATAGGCTCCTTACATCATCCTTTGGTTATCTAAACTTCCTAGATGACTAAAATGGAGCCATTGACCAAAGTAAGACCAAATGGAGCTCAATACACTCAATTAGGACCAAAATACGCTCCTTACATCATCCTTTGGTTATCTAAACCTTCCTAGTGACTAAAATGGAGCCATTGACCAAAGTAAGACGAAATGATGCTCAGTACACTCAATTATACCAAAATAGGCTCATTACATCATCCTTTGGTTATCTAAACTTTCCTAGTGACTAAAATAGAGCCATTGACCAAAGTAAGACCAAATGATGCTCAATACACTCAATTAGGACCAAAATAGGCTCATTACATCATCCTTTGGCTATCTAAACCTTTATAGTGACTAAAATGGAGCCATTGACAAAAGTAAGACCAAATGGAGCTCAATACACTAAATTAGGACCAAAATAGGCTCATTACATCATGCATTGGTTATCTAAACCTTCCTAGTGATTAAAATAGAGCCATTGAGCAAAGTAAGACCAAATGGAGCTCAATACACTCAATTAGGACCAAAATAGGCTCCTTACATCATCCTTTTGTTATCTAAACCTTCCTAGTGACTAAAATAGAACCATTGACCAAAGTAAGACCAAATGGAGCTCAATACACTCAATTAGGACAAAAATAGGCTCATTACATCATCCTTTGGCTATCTAAAGCTTCCTAGTGACTAAAATCGAGCCATTGACCATAGTAAGACCAAATGGAGCTCAATACACTCAATTAGGACAAAAATAGGCTCATTACATCATCCTTTGGTTATCTACAATCCTGGTGACTAAAATGGAGCCATTAACCAAAGTAAGACTAAATGATGCTCAATACACTCAATTAGGACTAAAATAGGCTCATTACATCATCCTTTGGCTATCTAAACCTTCCTAGTGACTAAAATGGAGCCATTGACCAAAGTAAGACCAAATGGAGCTCAATACACTCAATTAGGACCAAAATAGGCTCCTTACATCATCCTTTGGTTATCTAAACCTTCCTAGTGACTAAAATGGAGAATTGATCAAAGTAAGACCTAATGAAGCTCAATACACTCAATTAGGACCAAAATAGGCTCATTACATCATCCATTGGTTATCTACAACATCCTAGTGACTAAAATGGAGCCATTGACCAAAGTAAGACGAAATGATGCTCAGTACACTCAATTATACCAAAATAGGCTCATTACATCATCCTTTGGTTATCTAAACTTTCCTAGTGACTAAAATAGAGCCATTAACCAAAGTAAGTCAAAATGGAGCTCAATACACTAAATTAGGACCCAAATAGGCTCATTACATCATGCATTGGTTATCTAAACCTTCCTAGTGACTAAAATGGAGCCATTGACCAAAGTAAGACCAAATGGAGCTCAATACACTCAATTAGGACCAAAATAGGCTCCTTACATCATCCTTTTGTTATCTAAACCTTCCTAGTGACTAAAATAGAGCCATTGACCAAAGTAAGACCAAATGATGCTCAATACACTCAATTAGGACTAAAATAGGCTCATTACATCATCCTTTGGTTATCTACAATCCTAGTGACTAAAATGGAGCCATTAACCAAAGTAAGACTAAATGATGCTCAATACACTCAATTAGGACCAAAATAGGCTCATTACATCATGCATTGGTTATCTAAACCTTCCTAGTGACTAAAATGGAGCCATTGACCAAAGTAAGACCAAATGGAGCTCAATACACTCAATTAGGAACAAAATAGGCTCATTACATCATCCTTTGGTTATCAAAAACTTCCTAGTGACTAAAATGGAGCCATTGACCATAGTAAGACCAAATGGAGCTCAATACACTCAATTAGGACCAAAATAGGCTCCTTACATCATCCTTTGGTTATCAAAAACTTCCTAGTGACTAAAATGGAGCCATTGACCAAAGTAAGACCAAATGGAGCTCAATACACTCAATTAGGACCAAAATACGCTCCTTACATCATCCTTTGGTTAACTAAACCTTCCTAGTGACTAAAATGGAGCCATTGACCAAAGTAAGACGAAATGATGCTCAGTACACTCAATTATACCAAAATAGGCTCATTACATCATCCTTTGGTTATCTAAACTTTCCTAGTGACTAAAATAGAGCCATTGACCAAAGTAAGACCAAATGATGCTCAATACACTCAATTAGGACCAAAATAGGCTCATTACATCATCCATTGGTTATCTACAACATCCTAGTGACTAAAATGGAGCCATTGACCAAAGTAAGACGAAATGATGCTCAGTACACTCAATTATACCAAAATAGGCTCATTACATCATCCTTTGGTCATCTAAACTTTCCTAGTGACTAAAATAGAGCCATTGACCAAAGTAAGACCAAATGGAGCTCAATACACTAAATTAGAACCAAAATAGGCTCATTACATCATGCATTGGTTATCTAAACCTTCCTAGTGACTAAAATGGAGCCATTGACCAAAGTAAGACCAAATGGAGCTCAATACACTCAATTAGGACCAAAATAGGCTCCTTACATCATCCTTTTGTTATCTAAACCTTCCTAGTGACTAAAATAGAGCCATTGACCAAAGTAAGACCAAATGATGCTCAATACACTCAATTAGGACTAAAATAGGCTCATTACATCATCCTTTGGCTATCTAAAGCTTCCTAGTGACTAAAATGGAGCCATTGACCATAGTAAGACCAAATGGAGCTCAATACACTCAATTAGGACAAAAATAGGCTCATTACATCATCCTTTGGTTATCTACAATCCTAGTGACTAAAATGGAGCCATTAACCAAAGTAAGACTAAATGATGCTCAATACACTCAATTAGGACTAAAATAGGCTCATTACATCATCCTTTGGCTATCTAAACCTTCCTAGTGACTAAAATGGAGCCATTGACCAAAGTAAGACCAAATGGAGCTCAATACACTCAATTAGGACCAAAATAGGCTCCTTACATTATCCTTTGGTTATCTAAACCTTCCTAGTGACTAAAATGGAAGAATTGATCAAAGTAAGACCTAATGAAGCTCAATACAATCAATTAGGACCAAAATAGGCTCATTACATCATCCATTGGTTATCTACAACATCCTAGTGACTAAAATGGAGCCATTGACCAAAGTAAGACGAAATGATGCTCAGTACACTCAATTATACCAAAATAGGCTCATTACATCATCCTTTGGTCATCTAAACTTTCCTAGTGACTAAAATAGAGCCATTGACCAAAGTAAGACCAAATGGAGCTCAATACACTAAATTAGAACCAAAATAGGCTCATTACATCATGCATTGGTTATCTAAACCTTCCTAGTGACTAAAATGGAGCCATTGACCAAAGTAAGACCAAATGGAGCTCAATACACTCAATTAGGACAAAAATAGGCTCCTTACATCATCCTTTTGTTATCTAAACCTTCCTAGTGACTAAAATAGAGCCATTGACCAAAGTAAGACCAAATGATGCTCAATACACTCAATTAGGACTAAAATAGGCTCATTACATCATCCTTTGGCTATCTAAACCTTCCTAGTGACTAAAATGGAGCCATTCACCAAAGTAAGACCAAATGGAGCTCAATACACTCAATTAGGACAAAAATAGGCTCATTACATCATCCTTTGGCTATGTAAAGCTTCCTAGTGACTAAAATGGAGCCATTGACCATAGTAAGACCAAATGGAGCTAAATATACTCAATTAGGACAAAAATAGGCTCATTACATCATCCTTTGGTTATCTACAATCCTAGTGACTAAAATGGAGCCATTAACCAAAGTAAGACTAAATGATGCTCAATACACTCAATTAGGACTAAAATAGGCTCATTACATCATCCTTTGGCTATCAAAACCTTCCTAGTGACTAAAATGGAGCCATTGACAAAAGTAAGACCAAATGGAGCTCAATACACTCAATTAGGACCAAAATAGGCTCCTTACATCATCCTTTGGTTATCTAAACCTTCCTAGTGACTAAAATGGAAGAATTGATCAAAGTAAGACCTAATGAAGCTCAATACACTCAATTAGGACCAAAATAGGCTCATTACATCATCCTTTTGTTATCTAAACCTTCCTAGTGACTAAAATAGAGCCATTGACCAAAGTAAGACCAAATGATGCTCAATACACTCAATTAGGACTAAAATAGGCTCATTACATCATCCTTTGGCTATCTAAACCTTCCTAGTGACTAAAATTGAGCCATTGACCACAGTAAGACCAAATGGAGCTCAATACACTCAATTAGGACAAAAATAGGCTCATTACATCATATTTTGGTTATCTACAATCCTAGTGACTAAAATGGAGCCATTAACCAAAGTAAGACTAAATGATGCTCAATACACTCAATTAGGACTAAAATAAGCTCATTACATCATCCTTTGGCTATCTAAACCTTCCTAGTGACTAAAATGGAGCCATTGACCAAAGTAAGACCAAATGGAGCTGAATACACTCAATTAGGACCAAAATAGGCTCCTTACATCATCCTTTGGTTATCTAAACCTTCCTAGTGACTAAAATAGAAGAATTGATCAAAGTAAGACCTAATGAAGCTCAATACACTCAATTATACCAAAATAGGCTCATTACATCATCCTTTGGCTATCTGAAGCTTCCTAGTGACTAAAATGGAGCCATTGACCATAGTAAGACCAAATGGAGCTCAATACACTCAATTAGGACAAAAATAGGCTCATTACATCATCCTTTGGTTATCTACAATCCTGGTGACTAAAATGGAGCCATTAACCAAAGTAAGACTAAATGATGCTCAATACACTCAATTAGGACTAAAATAGGCTCATTACATCATCCTTTGGCTATCTAAACCTTCCTAGTGACTAAAATGGAGCCATTGACCAAAGTAAGACCAAATGGAGCTCAATACACTCAATTAGGACCAAAATAGGCTCCTTACATCATCCTTTGGTTATCTAAACCTTCCTAGTGACTAAAATAGAAGAATTGATCAAAGTAAGACCTAATGAAGCTCAATACACTCAATTAGGACCAAAATAGGCTCATTACATCATCCATTGGTTATCTACAACATCCTAGTGACTAAAATGGAGCCATTGACCAAAGTAAGACGAAATGATGCTCAGTACACTCAATTATACCAAAATAGGCTCATTACATCATCCTTTGGTTATCTAAACTTTCCTAGTGACTAAAATAGAGCCATTAACCAAAGTAAGTCAAAATGGAGCTCAATACACTAAATTAGGACCCAAATAGGCTCATTACATCATGCATTGGTTATCTAAACCTTCCTAGTGACTAAAATGGAGCCATTGACCAAAGTAAGACCAAATGGAGCTCAATACACTCAATTAGGACCAAAATAGGCTCCTTACATCATCCTTTTGTTATCTAAACCTTCCAAGTGACTAAAATAGAGCCATTGACCAAAGTAAGACCAAATGATGCTCAATACACTCAATTAGGACTAAAATAGGCTCATTACATCATCCTTTGGCTATCTAAACCTTCCTAGTGACTAAAATGGAGCCATTGACCAAAGTAAGACCAATGGAGCTCAATACACTCAATTAGGACAAAAATAGGCTCATTACATCATCCTTTGGCTATCTGAAGCTTCCTAGTGACTAAAATGGAGCCATTGACCATAGTAAGACCAAATGGAGCTCAATACACTCAATTAGGACAAAAATAACGCTCATTACATCAAATCCTTTGGCTTATCTAACAAATCCCCTGGTGACTAAATGGAGCCATTAACCAAAGTAAGACTAAATGATGCTCAATACACTCAATTAGGACTAAAATAGGCTCATTACATCATCCTTGGCTATCTAAACCTTCCTAGTGACTAAAATGGAGCCATTGACCAAAGTAAGACCAAATGGAGCTCAATACACTCAATTAGGACCAAAAATAGGCTCTTACATCATCCTTTGGTTATCTAAAACCTTCCTAGTGACTAAAATGGAAGAATTGACAAAGTAAGACCTAATGAAGCTCAATACACTCAATTAGGACAAAATAGGCTCATTACATCATCCTTGGTTATCTACAACATCCTAGTGACTAAAAATGGAGCCATTGACCAAAGTAAGACGAAATGATGCTCATACACTCATTAGGACCAAAATAGGCTCATTACATCATCCTTTGGTATCTAAACCTTCCTAGTGACTAAAATGGAAGCCATTGACCAAAGTAAGACCAAAATGGAGCTCAATACACTCAATTAGGACCAAAAATAGGCTCATTACATCATCCACTTTGGTTATCTAAAACCTTCCTAGTGACTAAAATGGAGCCATTGACCAAAGTAAGACCAAATGGAGTGCTTCAAGTACACTCAATTAGTGGACCAAAATAGGCTCACTTTCTACATCATACCATTTGGTTAGTTATCCTAAAACCTTACCATAGTGGACTTCAAAATAGTAGAGCCTTGACAAAGTAAGACCAAATGGAGCTCAATACACCAATTAGGACCAAAATAGGCTCTTACATATCCTTTGGTTATCTAAAATTCCTAGTGACTAAAATGAGATTGACCAAAGTAAGACCAATGATGCTCAATACACTCAATTAGGACAAAATAGGCTCATTACATCATCCTTTGGCTTATCTAAACCTTCCTAGTGACTAAAATGGAGCCATTGACCAAAGTAAGACCAAATGGAGCTCAATACACTCAATTAGGACATAAAATAGGCTCATTACATCATCCTTTGGCTATCTAAAGCTTCCTAGTGACTAAAATGGAGCCATTGACCATAGTAAGACCAAATGGAGCTCAATACACTCATTAGGACAAAAATAGGCTCATTACATCATCCTTTGGTTATCTAAATCCTAGTGACTAAATGGAGCCATTGACTTGAGCCATTACCAAAGTAAGACTAAATGGAGCTCAATACACTCAATTAGGACTAAAATAGGCTCATTACATCATCCTTTGGTTATCTAAACCTTCCTAGTGACTAAAATGGAGCCATTGACCAAAGTAAGACCAAATGGAGCTACAATACACTCAATTAGGACCAAAATAGGCTCCTTACATCATCCTTTGGTTATCTAAACCTTCCTAGTGACTAAAATGGAAGAATTGATCAAAGTAAGACCTAATGAAGCTCAATACACTCAATTAGGACCAAAATAGGCTCATTACATCATCCTTTGGTTATCTAAACCTTCCTAGTGACTAAAATGGAGCCATTGACCAAAGTAAGACCAAATGGAGCTCAATACACTCAATTAGGACAAAATAGGCTCATTACATCATCCTTTGGCTATCTAAAACCTTCCTAGTGACTAAAATGGAGCCATTGACCAAAGTAAGACCAAATGGAGCTCAATACACTCAATTAGGACCAAATAGGCTCTTACATCATCCTTTGGTTATCTAAACCTTCCTAGTGACTTAAAATGAGAGCCATTTGATCAAAGTAAAGACCATAATGAGCTCAATACACTCAATTAGGACCAAAATAGGCTCATTACATCATCCTTTGGTTATCTAAACCTTTCCTAGTGACTAAAATGGAGCCATTGACCAAAGTAAGACCAAATGAGCTCAATACACTCAATTAGGACAAAATAGGCTCATTACATCATCTTTGGTTATCTAACCTTCCTAGTGACTAAATGAGCATTGACCAAGTAAGACCAATGAGCTCATACACTCAATTAGGACAAAAATAGGCTCATTACATCATCCTTTGGTTATCTACAATCCTAGTGACTAAAATGGAGCCATTGACCAAAGTAAGACAAATGATGCTCAATACACTCAATTAGGACTAAAATAGCTCATTACATCATCCTTTGTCTATCTAAACCTTCCTAGTGACTAAAATGGAGCCATTGACCAAAGTAAGACCAAATGGAGCTAATACACTCAATTAGACCAAATAGGCTCTTACATCATCCTTTGGTTATCTAAACTTCCTAGTGACTAAATAGAAGAATTGACAAAGTAAGACCAATGAAGCTCAATACACTCCATTAGGACCAAAATAGGCTCATTACATCATCCATTGGCTATCTAAACCTTTATAGTGACTAAAATGGAGCCATTGACCAAAGTAAGACCAAATGGAGCTCAATACACTAAATTAGGACCAAAATAGGCTCATTACATCATGCATTGGTTATCTAAACCTTCCTAGTGACTAAAATGGAGCCATTGACCAAGTAAGACCAAATGGAGCTCAATACACTCAATTAGGACCAAAATAGGCTCCTTACATCATCCTTTTGTTATCTAAACTTCCTAGTGACTAAAATAGAGCCATTGACCAAAGTAAGACCAAATGATGCCAATACACTCAATTAGGACTAAAATAAGGCTCATTACATCATCCTTTGGCTATCTAAACCTTCCTAGTGACTAAAATGGAGCCATTGACCAAAGTAAGACCAAATGGAGCTCATACACTCAATTAGGACAAAAATAGGCTCATTACATCATCCTTTGGCTATCTAAACTTCCTAGTGACTAAAATGGAGCCATTGACCATAGTAAAACCAAATGGAGCTCAATACACTCAATTAGGACAAAAATAGGCTCATTGCATCATCTTTGGTTATCTACAATCCTAGTGACTAAAATGGAGCCATTAACCAAAGTAAGACTAAATGATGCTCAATACACTCAATTAGGACAAAATAGGCTCATTACATCATCCTTTGGCTATCTAAACCTTCCTAGTGACTAAAATGGAGCCATTGACCAAAGTAAGACCAAATGGAGCTCAATACACTCAATTAGGACCAAAATAGGCTCCTTACACATCCTTTGGTTATCTAAACCTTCCTAGTGACTAAAATGGAAGAATTGATCAAAGTAAGACCTAATGAAGCTCAATACACTCAATTAGGACCAAAATAGGCTCATTACATCATCCATTGGTTATCTACAACATCCTAGTGACTAAAATGGAGCCATTGACCAAAGTAAGACGAAATGATGCTCAGTACACTCAATTATACCAAAATAGGCTCATTACATCATCCTTTGGTTATCTAAACTTCCTAGTGACTAAAATGAGCCATTGACCAAAGTAAGACCAAATGGAGCTCAATACACTAAATTAGGAACCAAAATAGGCTCATTACATCATGCATTGGTTTATCTAAACCTTCCTAGTGACTAAAATGGAGCCATTGACCAAGTAAGACCAAATGGAGCTCAATAACACTCAATTAGGACAAAAATAGGCTCCTTACATCATCCTTTTGTTATCTAAACCTTCCTAGTGACTAAAATAGAGCCATTGACCAAAGTAAGACCAAATAATGCTCAATACACTCAATTAGGACTAAAATAGGCTCATTACATCATCCTTTGGCTATCTAAACCTTCCTAGTGACTAAAATGGAGCCATTGACCAAAGTAAGACCAAATGGAGCTCAATACACTCAATTAGGACAAAAATAGGCTCATTACATCATCCTTTGGCTATCTAAAGCTTCCTAGTGACTAAAATGGAGCCATTGACCATAGTAAGACCAAATGGAGCTCAATAACTCAATTAGACAAAAATAGGCTCATTACATCATCTTTGGTTATCTACAATCTAGTGACTAAAATGGAGCCATTAACCAAAGTAAGACTAAATGATGCTCAATACACTCAATTAGGACTAAAATAGGCTCATTACATCATCCTTTGGCTATCTAAACCTTCCTAGTGACTAAAATGGAGCCATTGACCAAAGTAAGACCAAATGGAGCTCAATACACTCAATTAGGACCAAAATAGGCTCCTTACATATCCTTTGGTTATCTAAACCTTCCTAGTGACTAAAATGGAAGATTGATCAAAGTAAGACCTAATGAAGCTCAATACACTCAATTAGGACCAAAATAGGCTCATTACATCATCCATTGGTTATCTACAACATCCTAGTGACTAAAATGGAGCCATTGACCAAAGTAAGACGAAATGATGCTCAGTACACTCAATTATACCAAAATAGGCTCATTACATCATCCTTTGGTATCTAAACTTTCCTAGTGACTAAAATAGAGCCATTGACCAAGTAAGACAAATGGAGCTCAATACACTAAATTAGAACCAAAATAGGCTCATTACATCATGCATTGGTTATCTAAACCTTCCTAGTGACTAAAATGGAGCCATTGACCAAAGTAAGACCAAATGGAGCTCAATACACTCAATTAGGACAAAAATAGGCTCCTTACATCATCCTTTTGTTATCTAAACCTTCCTAGTGACTAAAATAGAGCCATTGACCAAAGTAAGACCAAATGATGCTCAATACACTCAATTAGGACTAAAATAGGCTCATTACATCATCCTTTGGCTATCTAAACCTTCCTAGTGACTAAAATGGAGCCATTGACCAAAGTAAGACCAAATGGAGCTCAATACACTCAATTAGGACAAAAATAGGCTCATTACATCATCCTTGGCTATCTAAAGCTTCCTAGTGACTAAAATGGAGCCATTGACCAAGTAAGACCAAATGGAGACTCAATTAGGACAAAAATAGGCTCATTACATCATCCTTTGGTTATCTACAATCCTAGTGACTAAAATGGAGCCATTAACCAAAGTAAGACTAAATGATGCTCAATACACTCAATTAGGACTAAAATAGGCTCATTACATCATCCTTTGGCTATCTAAACCTTCCTAGTGACTAAAATGGAGCCATTGACAAAGTAAGACCAAATGGAGCTCAATACACTCAATTAGGACCAAAATAGGCTCCTTACATCATCCTTTGGTTATCTAAACCTTCCTAGTGACTAAAATGGAAGAATTGATCAAAGTAAGACCTAATGAAGCTCAATACACTCAATTAGGACCAAAATAGGCTCATTACATCATCCATTGGTTGTCTTCAACATCCTAGTGACTAAAATGGAGCCATTGACCAAAGTAAGACGAAATGATGCTCAGTACACTCAATTATACCAAAATAGGCTCATTACATCATCCTTTGGTTATCTAAACTTTCCTAGTGACTAAAATAGAGCCATTGACCAAAGTAAGACCAAATGATGCTCAATACACTCAATTAGGACCAAAATAGGCTCATTACATCATCCTTTGGCTATCTAAACCTTTATAGTGACTAAAATGGAGCCATTGACCAAAGTAAGACCAAATGGAGCTCAATACACTAAATTAGGACCAAAATAGGCTCATTACATCATGCATTGGTTATCTAAACCTTCCTAGTGACTAAAATGGAGCCATTGACCAAAGTAAGACCAAATGGAGCTCAACACACTCAATTAGGACCAAAATAGGCTCCTTACATCATCCTTTTGATATCTAAACCTTCCTAGTGACTAAAATAGAGCCATTGACCAAAGTAAGACCAAATGATGCTCAATACACTCAATTAGGACTAAAATAGGCTCATTACATCATCCTTTGGCTATCTAAACCTTCCTAGTGACTAAAATGGAGCCATTGACCAAAGTAAGACCAAATGGAGCTCAATACACTCAATTAGGACAAAATAGGCTCATTACATCATCCTTTGGTATCTAAACTTCCTAGTGACTAAAATGGAGCCATTGACCAAGTAAGACGAAATGGAGCTCAATACACTCAATTAGGATAAAAATAGGCTCATTACATCATCCTTTGGTTATCTACAATCCTAGTGACTAAAATGGAGCCATTAACCAAAGTAAGACTAAATGATGCTCAATACACTCAATTAGGACTAAAATAGGCTCATTACATCATCCTTTGGTATCTAAACCTTCCTAGTGACTAAAATGGAGCCATTGACCAAAGTAAGACCAAATGGAGCTGAATACACAATTAGGACCAAAATAGGCTCCTTACATCATCCTTTGGTTATCTAAACCTTCCTAGTGACTAAAATAGAAGAATTGATCAAAGTAAGACCTAATGAAGCTCAATACACTCCATTAGGACCAAAAAGGCTCATTACATCATCCTTGGTATCTAAACCTTTATAGTGACTAAAATGGAGCCATTGACAAAGTAAGACCAAATGGAGCTCAATACACTAAATTAGGACAAAATAGGCTCATTACATCATCATTGGTTATCTAAACCTTCCT